>JAHWFP010271632.1:30520-51088 GCA_023313725.1 Lithobius niger
GCTATGAAATTGCATCAATGTTGCGCCCAGACCAAATCCAGAGGCGTCCGTCCGCAAAACGAAAGGCAAAGAAAAATCAGGGTGTGCAAAAATTGGTGGATTTATTAAGGCTTCTTTTAACATTTCAAAGGCTTTTTGACAGCTGTCGTCCCAACACCATTTAACTCCCTGCTTAAGCAACTGTAGCAACGGAAAACAAACAGTAAAGTAGCCATTTAAATATCTTCGGAACCACCCAGTTAATCCTAAGAATGACCTTAACTCCTTTACATTACGAGGAGGGTTTGCCTCTTTAATCACTTTTGTTTTTGCTAGATCCGGCTGTACGCCCATTTCCGATACAATGTAGCCCAGAATTCGTGTTTCCTTCTTTCTTGACTGAATTTTCTGAGGATTTAACGTTAGGTTTGCAAAATCCAAGCTAGAAAGTATAAACTCCATTTTTTGAAGATGACATCCCCAGTCAAGACTTGTGGCCGAAATATCGTCTTCATATACAAAAATTGTATCGAACTTTGACGTTCTTAATAAGGAATCGATTAATCTCTGGAAACATATCCCACTATTCTTAAGGCCAAATTGCATCGTCAAAGGGTCATAGGACCTTCCAAGTACACAAAATGAGGCTAGTTCGCTTGACGGTTTATCTAAACCAATTTGCCAGAAAGCTGATTTTAAATCAAAAGATGTCATGTCATATACGTTGGATTACCAATACTATTTATTATGTTATCAATCGAGGGCAAATTATAATTATCATCCTTCGTTATCGAATTCAAAAACTTGTAATTTATCACCATTGTAATGGGTCCCATCCGGTTTTAATCTTAAATATGCTGGAGCAGCCATTTTACTTTCAGTGGGTACTATTAAACCTTGATCTAACATTTCTTGAATATTCCCATTTAAAATCCTTTGCTTAACCCTTCGAGAGCTGCGTTTTTTTTTATATCTCCAAAATAGTAGGGGTAACCTGGACGGGGCTCGAACTAGCAACCTGAAGGAGCTCTTAAACGTGAGGCACACGCCTCTACCAACTCGGCCACGGCCGTCTCTAGAGTCGGCTTGTTAAAGGAACCTAGTATTGTTGTCATTCCTGTATTGTAGCCCATCTCGCGTGTCGTGACTTGTCGTTATTTGTGGCAAGCCACGCTGGGAGGGTTGCATCCAACACTGTTCACCTTCCTCAGCTGACCTTAACCACTACATAGTTTAATCAGTCTGTCCATGCTTGTCGCCACCCTACATCCTGTGGATAACAACATGACATCATTATGTTATAAAACTGTACAGCACACAGGAAATAAAGTCCTTTAGCAAGTGTTAGTCTGCTTATCAATTACTGTCTGAAATGTCTTAGTTCTAAGAACCTACAAGTTCCGGAGGGAACATTACAATTGGCGACGAGCAGGAGGCTAAGATGTGTAACTTTAATTTTAATCAGTAGGCCATAGTATACCAACAGGAGTGCTCTAACTTGTGGTAAGTTAAAAAAATTTTCATTTTTGGCAAATGAATTAGTTTTACACTGTGGTCAACACGGTTAAATTTTTCAAAATGTGTACTGGGTTTTTGAACTTGGTGTGGTACTTATTGATGTAGTGTTAAATTTGTACCTTATATGCTAGAACCGAGGGAGGCAAGTGGATTTTTAACGGGAAATTTTACCATGGTTGTGTCCTGTGCGACGCGTAGGCGTGTCACACTGTTAGCACTATAAACAGAATAGTATGGAAAAAATGCAACTAAATTCCCCTTTGCGAATTCATTGTTGCCGTGCCTTTGCTCGGGCTGGCTGTGCCGGTGTATAATTTGCACTGTGGTCGTTGTTCTTTCAACGGAAAACGAGTGAGGACTGATTTGCGCCGTTTGTTGGGCCATCGTGTTGTTTTGTATAAACATTTTGGAGGAGCTGAATACAAATTTAAAAAGCCTAGTAATTTAATTTAAAATGCAGACTGAGTTTAACTAGGTAGGCTAATTGTGAATTTAAGGCTTAGTAGATAAGTGAATCCATTACTCTTGAGTTGCTTCCGATAGTTAATTGTTAAAACTATTTAGGAATTGGGGTTATCTAGAAACTGCCATCTAGTATAAAAAAATTTAGTGTAGGCTTATGGCTTTAAGTAAGTGTAGGCTTATGCCTTAAAACTGTGTATGCTTAAGCATTTTGAGTTAAATTGTGAAGGCTTATGCCTAAAATGGGTGAAGTACAACCTGTAAATAATTAGAATGATTTAAATTCCAGTAGTCCCTTCGATAGTTTAGAAATGGCGGGAAAAAATACGAATTTATTTTCGGAATTCGATAGCGAAAATGATACTTGGGCTAAATATGTAGATAGGCTAAGTTATTATTTTAAGGTAAAAAAGATTCCAGTAGATGAAAAGGTTGATTTTTTAATGGCTTCAGTGGGAGCCAAAATGTTTGACAGAACCCTTAACATAATTTCACCAGCGCTACCTAGCTCCATGACATATGCAGTTTTGGTAAAGACAGTTTTGGATGATGCCAGCGCCATCTGTGGTGTCTGAGCGAATTAAATTTTTTAGAAGAGTTCAAAAATCGGATGAAAGCGTTAGCGAATATCTGGCTGCGCTTAAAATTCTCACAATATTTTGCGATTTTGATAGCATTACCGACATTAACGGAGAAATGATTAGAGATCGCTTAATTGGGGGGGATTAAATCCGAAACCATTCAAAGAGAGCTTTTAAAACAAACATTAGACCTTAAGCTACTACTTCTTTAGCATTATCGTTGGAGTCAGCCGAAGTCGACCAAGAAGTGATAAGATCACATAGTAGAGCTGTAAATTACGTTTCACATAAGCCTAGACAGCAGCATAAACCTAAATCTAACAAAGATTTAATCTGCTTTTGCTGCGGAAAATCGGGTCACGTCAAGCCTAGATGCAAATATAAGGATTATATCTGTGGAAGATGCCATACCCAAGGACATTTAAAAGCCGTCTGTACAAAAAGCAGTAAATCTAAACCTTTTAAAACTGCTGAACACTCAAAGCCAGTTACGAGTGCACATAGTAAGGCTAAAAGTAAACCTAAAACTAAATATAGCTACAAAAAGAAGGTGCATAGGCTACAGCGTGATAGTGAAACTGAAAATGATTCAGCAAGTGAGGTCGAAAATTCGGATACTAATTCAGGAAATTTTAGCGATTCTGAAGAAGATTACTGCCTACAGAACAACACGGTGTAACTATTGAACGTTTCAGAATTTTCCTCGGTCCCTGCTACTGTTCCAGTTAATAAAATCATTATTGTAGTGAACTCCTTGAAAATCCATAAATGGTGGATGCCAGTAACACTAAATGGTGTTAAATTGAGAATGGAAATAGATTCGGGGGCTGACGCCACCATTATACCAATAGAGTGGCATGAGAAATATTTTTCTGACTGTCCCCTCAGTCTGAGTCCATACTCAATTCATTCCTATACTGAGGGAACTGAAAAAACCATTTACACCATTAAGTTGGAAGTAAAAATTAATGGCCAAACTGAAAACCTTGAAGCTCTTGTTTCTAAAATGTACAAACCATCATTAATGGGAAAAGATTGGCTGTCAATCTTTAGGCCGGATATGAATCCGTATTATGACTTGCAAACAAAAGTTAAACGTATCAAAAAAGTTAAGGTTAACACTCCTACTGTTAACACCGCAGAATTGGTTAACGAATTTCCCGAACTTTTTAGCGAGGGTATGGGCAAGTTTAAGAACTAGAAGGCCAAAATAAAACTCACAGCTGATGCCAAGCCAGTTTATTATAATGTGCGACCAGTCCCGTTAGCACTTAAACAAAAGGTTAACCAAGAAATTGAACGCTTGGTTGGCCTTGGCATTCTAGAGCCAGTGACAACCTCGGAATGGTCGACGCCGATCGTGATCGTGCACAAACCGGGGGGCGAAATACGGATTATAGGCGACTACAAAACAACAGTTAATCCGCAACTCGAAGTCGACCATTACCTGGTTCCCACGGCCGCAGAACTTTTTAGCGAATTAGCTGGGAGTGATACGTTCAGCCTTATCGATCTTAGGATGCGTTTTTGCAGATCGAATTAGATCGCGAATCGCAAGCAGCACTAACTATAAATACCCCGTTAGGTCTTTTTCGCTGGTTACGAGTGCCCCCGGTATTAGCTTCTAGTCCAGGTATTTTTCAAAGGGTTATGACTCAAATTACTAGCAATATTCCTAAATGTTCCCCATTTTACGACGATATCTTAGTAAGTGGAAAGGGGGAAAAGCACGACGACTCATTACGTATGTTGCTTAGTGCTTTGCAAGAAAATGGTGCAAGGCTTAGGATCGATAAGTGCAAACTATCGCGACCTGAGCTGAAATACCTTGGGCATATGATTAATGCAGAAGGATTACACACGCTCCGGGAGGTAATTGAAGCTGTGACAAACGCACCTAACCCTAGCTGCATTCAAGAAATGCAAAGCTTTCTGGGTTTCGTCAACCACTACTCTAAATATTTGCCTAACCTTGCGCACATTCTTTCTCCAGTTACCCGACTGTTGAGTCCTAAAGTAAAATGGGTGTGGGGGAAAGAGTGTGACCAAGCTGTCAGCAAAGTTAAGGAGTTGTTCGTAAAGAGTAAGGTTTTGGTTCATTACAATCCGAAACTGAAACTGAAACTCGTGTGCGACGGCTCTCCCTACGGAGTAGGCTCGTGCCTGATGCATATTATGCCTAATGGTGAGTCGCGCCCCATAGCTTTTACATCCCGCAAACTAACAAAAACAGAGCAGGGATACAGTCATTTCGATCGTGAGGCGCTCAGCGTGGCGTGGGGAGTGAAGCGGTTCCACGAATATTTCTATGGTCAAAAGTTCATTTTACAGTCAGATCAGAAGGCCTGATTTGGATTTTTGGCCCCAAGAAAGGAATTCCGCAAAGGGCGGCAGCCCGTGTGCAGCGTTGGGCAGTTATGTTAAATGCCTATTCTTATGATTTCGAGCATATTCCAGGAAAACTAAATTTAACCGCAGATGCACTGTCTCGACTTCTGTTACCGAACGACAAAGAGTTCGAGGAAGCCGAGGAACAATACAATGTTCTAGCGTTAGAGACGATATCTAACTTGCCAGTGTTAAATGACACACTAGTTAGCGAAATTAAAAAGGATAAAATTCTATCAAAAGTCTACCGCTACGTGAATCGGGGCTGGCTGGCCGTATGTGAGGATCCGGACGTGCAACCGTACTTCACACGTCGCAACGAAATTAACATCGAGAATGATACGCTGGGGATTCCGAATCGTCATTCCGTCAACGTTGCAAAAACAGATTCTGAATGACTTGCATAGTTTGCATCTTGGTATAGTTAAATTGAAAGGTTTGGCTAGGGCTAAGGTGTGGTGGCCAAAAATCGATAGCGATATTGAAAACAAAGTAAAATCTTGCGTTAACTGTCAACAGTTCAAAGAAACTAATATAGCAGGTCCCAAGCATAACTGGGAATATCCTCAAAAACCTAACTCGCGCTATCATGCTGATTTTTTGGGTCCACTCGATAACTATGTTTTTAATCCTAGTGGATGCTCATAGTAAGTTGCCATTCGTTCATAAAATGAAAAGCACCACGTCTGCGAAAGTTATTGAAGTACTAAATACCCACATTGCCGAATACGGATTGTTTGATTCTTTTGTTAGCGATAACGGACCTCAATTTACAAGTGAGGAATTCAAATCCTGGATTAAATCGCAAGGAATCCAACATCTCCGTGGACCTGGAAATTCGCCATGGGTAAATGGGCAAGCGGAAATTTTTTTAAAGAATTTTAAACGAGTATATAAAGCTGCGAGACGTGACGGGTTAACGATCCGGGAGAGTATCAACGCCTACTTAACATCGAGTAGAATTACAGTGAGTTCGACTACCCAGAGTACACCAACTAAATTATTCTTTAATCAAGAATTAAAATCTAAAATAGACTTGCTGTATCCCGACCCTGTGTTGATTGTTAAACGGAATCAGCAAAAACAAGTTGCTAGCACACAACATTGTACGTCAAAACACTATCATGTTGGCGATACGGTTTGGTATCGTGATTTCAGTCAAACTAACGCACGATTATGGTCTGGCGGTGTCATTAAATCTAGACTGCCGCATCTGATTTACGAAGTACTCACTGATGAACAGGAAGTTGTAACTAAACATCGTGACCAGCTTCGCATTAAACTGAATCCTGAAGTTGCAGAAAGCTTAACAACAAACGACGTAGTTCCAACAGCAAAAGCGGATAATTCAGGCATGAATAAATTTCCGAAGAATAGCGATTTTCAACATCACGCTAGCAAGCGAAATCCGAGTGGTTTGTCAACTTCAGTTCCAGAGTCAGCTGATTATTTAAATCAGCGTCGAAAATCAAAAGGCCTATCACGTAGATCGTCTGTAGTAATGCCGACATTAACCAATGAAAATGATGTGCTCTTACGGTCATCCGACAGTCCGCAAGGTCAAAATGTCATGCGAAGTCACCCATTTCAGGGATAGAAGAGTCCGATGACGTCATTGATCCCAAAGTTTCCACCATGGCACAAAATTCTAGCGCCTCTCCAGAGATTAGAGTGCCAGATGGTACGGAACCTCCTTTATTAACAAGGATGTCTCCGCCGTAAGCGAGTTCATCGGGAATCTCGCTATCCAAACCAAAATCCAAAAAGCGTAAGGTTGCGCCATCTGTTGTAGGTGCTGCAGCGCAGCCTAACTTCAATCATTCCGAACGTCCAAAAAGAGCTAGGCGAGCACCGGACAAGCTCGCAGATTATGACACATCATCAAATTAAATTTTGGAGTCAGGCTAAAATCAACGTTTGTATCGGTTATGTGTAAACCAAATAAATGGTTTCATTTTAATTTGTTCCTTTAAGTAGGAAACCTGTGAGTGTGCGCGTTTCGTTGTGTGTATCTGGAATAGACCGAATGATTTTAATTGTTCCCGTCCTGGGAAAAATGTTATGTTTCAGGTTATATGTGTGGAAAATAGATTCCAAAATTTTAATATATGTCTCTTTTTCTATTTTCATATTTTCCGTCGCAAATGACAACTGCTCAGGAGCATGAGTACTCTCATTTGCGAGAATAACCAATTGGATCAACGACTGTTCCTTATTAGATAACATCACAAGAGGGTAGTCGGTTGGCCAACAAAAAGAAATACACTTGATACTAGAACCTGAACTTCCTATTTCAACTTTAATTATAATAGTGGTCTTCATGATGCAAGTTTTCCGAGCATTGTTAAAATTTAAAAGATTTTGTTTATTTGTTGGGAGGTCTAGCTTTCGAAAAAATGTAGTTTTTTTTCTTTAGAAAGCGCAACATTTTCTTCTTCTCTTAATAGATAAAATTAGAGCGACTAAAAAGAATCTAATGATGCTTGTTTGTTTTTCAGTATTCTTAGATTTTTTTTTTAACGGGGATCCATTGTCGTGACTTGTCGTTATTTGTGGCAAGCCACGCTGGGAGGGTTGCATCCAACACTGTTCACCTTCCTCAGCTGACCTTAACCACTACATAGTTTAATCAGTCTGTCCATGCTTGTCGCCACCCTACATCCTGTGGATAATCACATGACATCATTATGTTTTAAAACTATACAGCACACAGGAAATAAAGTCCTTTAGCAAGTGTTAGTCTGCTTATCAATTACTGTCTGAAATGTCTTAGTTCTAAAAACCTACAAGTTCCGGAGGGAACATTACATCACGCATGGTAAGGACTCTGTTTTTAATACTTCAACTTGTGCTTGTGTTTGGCCCAAGATTTTCTCGGGTTTAGCAGTGAAAGGGTTAACTTGTGTTTTGAAAAATTCTTTCTTAACCCTTTGAGAGCTGCGTTTTTTTTATATCTCCAAAAAAGTAGGGGTAACCTGGACGGGGCTCGAACTAGCAACCTGAAGGAGCTCTTAAACGTGAGGCACACGCCTCTACCAACTCGGCCACGGCTGTCTCTAGAGTTGGCTTGTTAAGGGAACCTAGTATTGTTGTCATTCCTGCATTGTTGCCCATCTCGCGCATAGTAAGGACTCTGTTTTTAATACTTCAACCTGTGCTTGTGTTTGGCCCGAGATTTTCTCGGGTTTAGCAGTGAAAGGGTTAACTGGATTTACTTGGTATGCCCTTTGTGCAGAAATTTTAACATTAGGGTCTACTTCTATGTGCATTTCCACTAAAGACCACCGTCCCAACTCCTTTCTAAAAACTCTTGCATATTGTAAGAAAAGCTGATGAACATCAATTTTTGTTCCCTGGTTAAATCTGCTTCAGCAATAATTTTTCGCCCATCTGCCCATACTGCCCATCCACCCAAAGTGAAGATTTAACCTTATTTTCACTACTAGTCAAAAATTTATGCTTAATCAAACTGTCTTTGCTTCTCCACCACTGTTGTACACTAAAATCCAACACAATCCCCATCTCAAGCATTATATCTGACCCAAGTATTACATAAAATGGCAAATTCTGACAAACAATAACTGTGTATTCAACTAATACGTCAAGTAAATAGATTTTTGCCTTAAACCAGCCATGAACCTCGAGTTTTGAAAAATTTGCCGAGAAAAAAGGCTTAATTCACAATTTTTTAACTTTGTGTTAACAATATTTTTCCACGAACTTTCAGAAATTAGTGTGTAACGTGAGCCACTGTCCCAAATTTCCTTCATTTCAGTATCGTTTACGTTTATTAGTAACTCTGGCTTAGGGCCTTGGATTAATTCACTAATTAAATAAATTACAACTACTGGAGCCTTACTTTACACCAAATGCCCGCTCCCTTTGCATTAGCCTGATTCAAGTTTCCCTGGTTCTGATAACCAAACACCTGGTTTTGCTGTCTTACTGGCGGTGGAACCGAATAAGTCTGTGGAGGGGGGGGGGGGGAGGCAAATTCATGGGTGGAGTCACAAAATTGTAACTTGCGCCTGCCGCATATTGGTATTTACTGGCATAGTGCCCGTAATTTTGACACTTAAAAATCTTATATTAGCTAATTTATCAGCCCGACTTGGTTTCGAACCTTCGAACATTTGTTTTTCAACCTGCGGATTTTCATCTAATGCTAAATTCATACAGCGCAACGTGCGTACAGCGTCACCACGTAACTGGAAGGCAGACTTGTTGCGATTATTACACAGAATTGCTGCCAATTTTGCTGCCAATACGGTCGAACAATTGTGAGTTTAACTCGTTATTTCATTAATGAACGATGCCGGCGTTTCGTCCCTTAACATTTTTTTGGAATAAATTTTGTCTAGCAATTCTTCCTGTGATGAAATCGACACAAATCTGTCTTCAAACTGAGTTTCAAAATCACGCCATGTTCCAGGAATACATTCATGCTTAAACCAGTCTAACGATTGCCCGGTTAAGTAATTAATTACCCAAGTTTCCACAAAATCGCGTTCCGGAATTTGACGACTAGTTATTATGTTCTGCAACTTCATCAAGAATTCGTGAGGCAGAAATGAGTCAGCCTCCCCACTAAAACTATGGCTTTAGGAATTGCGTCCACACTTTCTCTTCGGCACTCCGTCTATTTTTTGATCGAGCGTAGTTGTTCAAAAGTTTTCATATCGATCTCTGCTAATTGTTACCGTATCTGCCGCATCTCCCGCAAGGTTCAACGGAGTAGTCAAGGTTCCCGTAGTCGTCATTTTCGCAATATGAAACCAAGTAGAAGAAAAAAAATATTAATACACAAATTTTCACACAGTTTCCTTTTATACAATACAAAATAATATTAGGGTTCTTGTCGAAATTAAAAGCTACAACCTACAGGCCGGGGACTCTATAAACTCGAAACGATTGTGTTACGAGGCTTAACCCTTCGATTGCGCTTTTTTATTTTTTTACTTTTCTAAATTTCAAGGGCTCTCCCAAGTTTACATTTGCACAAACTTAGGCAATTCATTCCAACTTAAAAAGAACATTACATGTACAACTTTTTCCCTTTATCTCCCTTCCTTCCAGTTTGCCAAACAGGAGAAAAAAAATTACAAATTCCTTGGGAAATTGCCTCGCAAGGTGGGGGGGGGGGGGAACCAAAATCTTGAATACACACTTTTTCTAGATATCCACTGTTATTACAACCAACTTTTCAAGAAATCGCTCCTCCAATTTTTCCAATATCTTCCATTTCAGTTTCTAGAAAAAAAATCCAAGATTTTTCACCTACGGAAAAAAAATTTCCTATATTCCTCCTAAATTGGCACAGTTTTAGTTGTTCAATCCTTAGCTTATACAGCCCCCACTTGTGTGATGGCACATTTGTTATGAATGGAGAATAGAATATATGGTACAGAAATATAAACTTCAACAAATAATTACGTATATTACACTTTAAAAATATTCTGAACTCATCATTCTCATTTCTTGATATCTAGTTGGTATACACATAGAAGAGGTCACTAACCCACCAATGAAACATAAATATCGCTAACAGAATATTGATTACGAGACGTCACGTTACGGGATATTTTCTTGACAAAACCCTTTCTTGGCTAAGACATATGAATTACAGCCACCTTTTGAACACGGAGGAGGCTTTCCTGCATTACTCTCACTAAGCGACGGGAAAGTCCACTACGAAAAATGCAACTCAAAAAGCATACTGTTAAGTTGGTATTCCGGGGTTGCCAAATCATTAGTAAATCCAAATGCAGCCATAATATGAACTTGCATTACACATTCCTCAGCCAATCCAAAGAAACCACACTAGCAATTATTACGGACTGAGTGTGCCAAATTACGCACGCAAATAGGTTTCTTTAAAACATCGAACAGACCAGTTCATTACTCAATGGCAACCAGCATACGAGTTTTGAAGTTACGTGGACGGAAAACATTCATGAGGCAACTGAAGAATACAAGGTTCAGACATTAATAAACAAAATGTTAAAAATTGGAAGTACAACCTGAGTATGGACGCATATTCTACAAGACGGGCAGGCTTCGTTGACATGCAGATGGCTAGCACGCCGGCAAACACAAACGAAAAGTGACGACGTCGACTAGCTCGCTCCAGCATAGACTTCACAAGGCATTCACCCTAGAGCATATGGTACTTCCTCTTTTAAGGAAACGTACAGCCTCGCATTGAAGTTTAAAATTTGCATACCTTGTTTAAAACAAATAACAAATACAATTCTAATTATTACATCAAACTATAGAAACGATGTTCGCTACAATATTATCGTTTCACAAAATATAAACCTGGTAGTTCAAACTTAAATTATAAAAATATCACAAAATTGCGAAAATGGCAGGTAAGAGGCGCCCTCCCAGTGCACCAGTTCCAGTTGGGAAGCGCTCAAACCATACCTAAGCTCCACCGAGATATCGTTCCACATATTATAAACAAACACCCATTGTATCTTCTGGGAACTGCAGTGAAGCCCATTGTGTGGCCGTTTACGCAAACCAATTTCACCTGTAATTGTGCGGCCAGGCATAGAAACTGGGTCTTTTGAATACATGTTAACTACTTCGGAAGACCCTGATTCGATTCCCAGCCACACGAAAACATGTCAAACTTTTTTGTCTAGACGGCCACACGCTCGGTTCACTGCAGTCCCTGAATGCTACGGCGGGTGTTTATATCTTCTCGCTGCAGTTTCATTTTTCTTCCGAAAGTACTGTCAGGTTCAAATACAAACAAAAGTTTTACAGCTTTACTTTTCTGACACCTAAGCACATCATTTGAAAAGACTGGGAATCGGTGTTTACTGTGGCGAATACTGAACATTTGGGAGAAGTTTTAAAATACGCACACCACAAATTCGGAACAAAAGTAATGTTCTGAATTTTTAATGAAATAGACACTTTATTATGTAAAGATGAAAGAATACACTCAAGTTGTGTACTTCTGAAAAAGCTGGACGTTACATAACTCGAGTATTATTCTTTCATCTTAAATTAGCAAGTGTACATTTCCAAAAAAAATTCAAGAGAACTTTCGTTTTGTTCAGAATGTATGATGAGTATATTTACTCACCCAAATTTTTAAGTACATCATTTATGTATTTATGGTAGAGTATTAAAAGTGTTTCTTGCACAAATAATAAATGTGCACAAAAATATAAAAGTGTGATGTCATAGTTTTGGCAAACCCCCCCCCCCCCACGCCACATTTGTCACACTGAACTGACCACCTTCCTCCCCTCAGAGCATGACTTTATAAATGGTTCTCTGATCCATCCCCTGGATACAACTGAAGGGACATCTATATAGAAGTTTGCAATATCTTTTTAAAATGCCGCAGAGACTTGTTTTTGAAATCCCTTCAGGTTTCTTAAAGTTTGTCAATGTAAAGTGACTTGATTTTACCTTGATGCTTTTTAAGCAAAACCATCACCTACGTCGACATCATGTTTGAGGCTCCGGCCCAAACAATGTGTTTGTTGAAATAAGAAGCTTTTGTCTGTGAATGTCTTGTAATAAAAATAAATAATGTTTATGATGTCTTATAATCACATCACTACTTATATGGAAGGAGAACAGCCATTGAAAGACTCACCACAAGTTGGATTAAAATTGCCTAACTCCATGATGGACGTTTTAGCTTACTGACTATTGTAAGCTTACCACCATGAGATGCTACAATAAACACCAGAATATTGTACTTCAACTTCAATAGATGCGTCATGAAGTTTTGTAACTAATGTAGACAGTGGATACGGATTCTATCTGATGGCAGCTCTACCTTGTCACTTAGCTGCCGTATCAGGCGGGTCATAGGGGACGCGGAACACCTTCACTCCTTAATTATATTTTTTGCTCCACGTTCCCCTTTTGCAGTGTTTTATAACTTTTCTGCGTAGTTCTTGGGATCTGAATTAAAGGAATGAAATAAAACAAAATGTAAATTTTCATATATTTCAGGAAATTGCATTCTGCCTTTAAAATCTACAAAACTGGTATTTCTCGTGCAAGGAATCTTTCCGTTGCCCCTTCGTTTAAATACAAGAAAGTGTTTTTACAACGAATAGAATCAAGTGAACCAAATGCATCTCAGTAAGTAAATAATGTATTTCTTATTCTGTAATGGCCTTATCGTATAACATTTATGTCGTTTTAAAATGTAGATTTAATTTCCTATCCGTTTCGTACTTTCACCTTTTATTACTCCATTGCAGACTGAATTCTACAGAATTACATATTTCGAGAAAGTACAGGCTGCTGTTTCAGAAGATGACTGTGGCGTTAGCAAATGGTACAAACCATTATGATATAGTTTGATGTAAAATGTTTAGACCATTCTGTTGTGTGCTTGTAGGCCTATTTCTGTTGTTTATTTTTCAGACACATCGAAATCTGAAATAAATGAAACTGTTGGTCAACTTAAATATTCTTTTGAGAAGTTGGAAGAGGTATACAGAAGTGTGGCAGGTAACCATTTTTGTTAATATTTGACTAACATTTTTGGAAAGTTAGAAATGGTGAAACCGTAAATGTTTGACTAACATTTTTGGAAAGTTAGAAATGGTGAAACCGTAAAGGTAACAATGTAGTTATACACAGCTTAAGCACATTATAAAGGAGACTAAAACAGCGGCTTTCGCATAGTCTTGCTGAGCATTCTTAACTGCCAATACATTCAAACCAGGCCCCTCTTACTGTTGCCAAGCAGCCCCAAGCTATGCAGAGCAGCCTTCTCAGCAGCCAAGCATCTCGCGCACCTTCACTTCTGGTGCAAGAAAGTCAATCCGTACAACACCACAGGCAACCAGATAACTACACGAATAATTAAATATTTCAAATAAACTAAATAACTATATAAATATATACATACAATAAAAAGAAATCTAATCATTAACTTAAAAATTAAACAAATAAATAAATTTAATAACTAAATGAATTCATAATTATAACCCATATAAAATTAAAATAAGTATGAAATAAGTACAATGAGTAATGAGTAATGAGTAGTAGTAGTAGTACCTTAATGAACAATGAATAAGTAAACAATTAACACAACACTCTGAGCAACAGGGCTACAAACAAATCCATTCTATAAATCCAACAATACTCCAGTAATGAACCAACTAGAACCTGTCAAGCAGCTCTCCCAGGACTTCAAACCTGACTACTTCAAACCTCCCTCCTCAACTTCCAAATTCTAAAGTTAATCCTAACTCCAACCCACAACCTTAAATTAATAATTCCAAGGAAACTTCAACAACAAAGGAGGTCCCTCACCCCTTCCTAAAACAATGACTCCAATAAACAAAAATAACTAACCCTACACTGGAAACCAATTAACATCCCCTCAGTGCCCACTTTATCCAGTCGTCTGTTGCCACGCATAGTTCTGTTGCCCAAGACGTTAATGCATACTATTCCTTCATATACAGCTGTCTACACCATAACTTGGGCTCGTTATCCAGGAAGGCACTCTTTCCCCAATTTACTTCATGCTTGGTACGTATGGCATGTTTTGCCAAAGCACTTCGTTCATTGCCATGAATGAGGCCCTTGTCATGCACTTTGATTCAGCTCTAAAGTTTCCTTCGTGTCTCTCCCACATATACCGGGTCACATTGCTTACATGGGATCTGGTAAACAACTCCCCTTTGGTTTTTACTGGCGATGCACCCACTGCCTTTGCTAATCATGTTGCCAATGTTTTTTTCCATATTTGAAAACTACTCTAGCCACGCCTTCCAACCACGTCCTAAGTTTCCAACGGATTCTTCTTATGTATGGAATCACCAGCGTACGTAAAATTGGTTTATTCAAATCCTTACCAGGCTTTTTGTTTTCCTGTAACCATTGGCTCACTGCCTCTCTCAAATCCACTGCTTGCCACCATTTCCAAAATTCTTCTTCCACTTTCCTTCCTGGATCAACATTGCTTGAAGCCACTTTCATTCTATTCCACATTCCCTTCATAACCCCTTCTTCACCGAAAGTGTGTGGGCCGATTCATTTTAGATGACTTTTCCAGTGTGTGTCTCACTTCGCTGCTAGCTGGTTTCCAGCTTTCCTTTCTCAATTTTGGCAGTCTTATCCAAAAATTCAACCCTTGAATCATCTCTCGCATCCAACTTTATCTTCAAGCCATCTGCTGTTCCGTTCCAGTACTTTTCGTATTTTTGAACACTGCCCTGATCACCAACTGACACAGAATTGTCAACAAACCTGTTGTACAGGTTAAAATGAACCTTGCTTTCCTCCAAAATTTTCATTTCTTTATTACGAACCACCATCTTAGTTAACTCCTTGGCGACCAGCCCCAGAAAATGATGTTGTATCCCAGAAACCAGGTTTTTTGTAGCGCAGGAAAGCCCCCAAAATAAGTGCAAAAACAAATGTTGTCGCTTACCTTTTTTTTGATGTAGCTGTTGAAATTGATTTTAGTCTTTTAATCCAAGGCTTTTTACACATTGCACATAAATCCACATTGCACATCGCTGCACATTTTCTGCACATCACTACACATCACTGCAGAATGATACACTACGAATCAGTGGATTGTACCACAAATGGTGTAGGGCTTCCTACTAATTTAGACCTACATATACAAAATTTACTGCATTTTACTGCACATTTTTCATTACACAACACCGTGCAGCTGTAAATTACTGTGCAAGTAAAAATCATGGCACAATATTCTTGCTGTTTTTTAAACAAATTCACTTCACATGTTTTGAACATTTTCCTCGTGCTGATAAAACTTCAAAATAGATATAAATCGATTTCTGCTCATCACTTCTTTTACGTAACAAGGTGGGCCAGTCACAAGCAAACTTTTAGACCAATACTCAGCAATTTTTGGCAGTTTAGTAAGCTTCATCAGAAGCATAAGTACAAGAAAAACTGTCATATCTGGGCCACTACGATGCGTCACTTCAAACCTTTTTTTTTTTGCTGGATTCGTGGCAAAATACTCAGCTGCTCATTTGTTTGTCCAGTCCCACAAATATCCAATGATTTTGCCCGTCATAAACACTTTCAAACATTCTATTGGGGTTCTCAATAAAGAAATCCCGTAGCTGGATGAAACCCTTTGTACAGTGGTGTGAAGTCGGGCACACTTTCTCTACGGCGATCACCAAACGGATCACTGAGCATTTCTCAGCCGTCAACAACAACAGCCGAATTTTGCGCTGCATCGTAGTCACTTTCGCTAAAACTTTCATCCTCTGAATTGCTACCTGCCAATCCATCCCAGTAAATATAATTTACGTCCACTTTAGAACTGTCCTCATCACTCATATTTCAAATACAAAAGTAAACAACTACACAAGTGACTGTATTACGAGCCGCTGCATAACAAGCGAAGGATGTCCGAAACTCCTGCTAGATAGGCCTAAACTCCCATTTGTTACGACGTCACAATCGATGACGTTTACAACGATTCGTCTCTACGATTCGACCACATTTTGTTTACGTCATGATCACGTGATTACAAGACAATATATTTAGAAGATGTAGCACAAGCCACGAGGCTTTGTTTCTGCGGAACCAGACTTCCCTCTGACGTAATAAAACTCCACACAAGCTGAAGAGCTGACTACGAACGCGTGCTCGTAGTGGTTCATTCATAAGACGTGCCGTACTACGAGCATGCGTTCGTAGTGGTCGCCAAGGGGTTAACACCAGACTCGGGTTGGTGCCTATAAACAGTCCTTTTCATTGGCTATATACGTTCCCTTTATAAATGAACCATTCCCCCTTTAAACATACCTCCACTAATTCTAAAATGTTTTCAGTCTTCCACTTTGACAAATTGTCTGGGATCCTCCCTTTGTTTTTAGCCTCTTCCTTGTCAGCCGAAGTAAACATTTTATTTACATCTGCACTTTTTACAACCCCACCAGGACCTAACTACACTCTTTCCACATTATCGACCACTTGTCTGTTGTATCTTGCCATTGCCACCCTGTCCCCATTCACCACATCTTTCATACATCTTTCATCCTCTTCAGTCCTCTTACCAACTATGCTGACAGAACTTTTGTAACCGTATCCATAGTGTCAATCCCTGGTTTTACTGGTTCCTCATCTTTCTGTAGTTTAATCCTATCTTTGATTACATTACACATCCCAATGGATAAACTTGTGTACGTAAATACATTCCATTCCAGTTTGTGATTTCGCACATGCACTTGCACTTTCCTTTCAAATTTATAACAATCACACGCCTGCCCCTGTGAGTATGTGTCCACATCACTTAAATGAGCATCCACTTTATCCCCAAAATCCTGCTTCTTCAAGACTACTCACTTTCTACCTTTGTCTGCCTTAATTAACACAAGGTTACTCTCAACCATTTTCCTCTTGACTCCTTTCACTTCCTTTTCCTAGTCCTTTTGCCATCGTGGCATATAGGTGAATTTTAACATTTGAAGGATTTCCCATCGAAGCTTAACATATGCAACATATCGCGACAGCGCGTCCAGTTTGAAGCGCTGCTCCATCCAGTGGCAAGCTGCGCCAGCCGCTTCCTCCGTAGCATTGCCGAGCCTACCGATTCCACAAAAACTTAAGTTTAAAATACCTTCCGCCTAATTACTACAACAATTATTGGCACGACCTGCTTATTTAATGTCTTGAGAAAGCTCATGCAAACTTTCAGTTTGATTGCTAACTATTTTGCGCTAACATTTTGCAATAGCGTGATCACCAATTCACACGATGCTATAGCCACGAGCATCCGGGCACTCTGTCGCTTGCGTCTATGGCCAGCGATGGTCAGAGCGGAACGAACCAGAAATTTCGTCAAATGTATCCTCCGCCACTTAGTTTGAGAGTAGAATAATAAAAAAATTATCACACAAAAATAAAAATTTACTATATTTTTTACCTTATTATAAAATAAAAAAGACTTTTATGACTCAGTTCGTAATTTACATTTTAAGGTTAAAATTAGGTCTACGCGCCTGTTTTTGTGAGCTTGCCTACACGCATGCTTCGAGGCTATCTCTGACACGTGTTCGCACAACACAGAAGTAAAGCGTAAAGTCGGCCCTATTTTTGTATGTATACTTTCGGAGTCAATAAAAAGGTAAGAGATGTAGCTTAACATTCCGGATTTATTATAACGTTTACAAATTTAATAATGGTAACTATAAATAGACCATTGTTGGCTGTGTGCAGCTCAAGTTTGGGCTAATCATTGCCATGACTGATTTTCGGATGCGTCGCTAAACCTACAACGATCATGCATTTCGATGAATGCATTATTAAAGGGCCTATATCTAAAAAAAGGGCCCACAACATTCGATCCATGTTCATTCAAAAACTTTGAATCATCCAAAACAACGACAACGTCGTACATACCGTAAATCGTGGATTAAACTCCCATGGGCTTATACAGTTAATTTGGCAAAAATAGGGGGGTGGGCTTTAAATCAAGCATTATCAATTTTCTAATCTTTCTGGACATCTATTACAGAAAATTCAAAACTTCTGAACGATCTCTGAAAGACCAATTTTTACATCCTTTTAATTGCTGTGAAGAAGGGAGGAGGCTTAGGTGAGAGATGCCCAGGCGTTGTGCAGGTCCTAGGAGCTAAAGGAAGAGTCCACTATTACTGCAGGGAGGGAGAAGGGGCCAGTAAACATAGCAAGCAGTACTATCTTTATTAACATCATATAACTTTTAGGTAATTTTTGTAGAAAAACGGCAATCTGAGGGGTGGGCTTTAACTCCACTATTTCTTGATTTTGAATTTACAGCATTTTAGGGGGTGGGCTTTAGCTTCAACTGGGCTTTTAATACACGATTTACGGTACATGGATTAGCATTCTGCTCTTACTTCTATGTAATATTAAATTACGGACAAATACAAGACGCTTGGGTAACTTATTACATGTTTGTAGTCCGAAAATATGATTGGGGGGGGGGGGGTTGGTGGTTTTTTTCTACTTCCTACACTTCTTTGCAAATGACTAGCAATTTCACCACATTGTTAGTTAAAAAGTTGTGAAGGGCTTTCCAGTTTACATACGTAATTATGTGACGTGTGTAAATATCAAAAATTTATTATTTACATTCTTCATTAGGCCTAACCATTAAATGTCCAACGTTGTAAATATTTTAAAACAGATCTTCAGTGTACAGTAAACTGGTGAAAAAAATGGTGAGTTCAAGTATTCACACCTAACCAGTATGCGAAAACTCCTGCTTCGTTAGAATTCTGCCCCCCCCCCCCCCCGCCACCACCTTCCAAAAAACGTGTATGTTATGGATCATAGCTCTGGTTGAAGAATAATCCTTGCTACAGCTGAAGGATTCGAAAAGGGCTGACACTTGTGTTAATGTGATGCAAATGGTCAATAGCCTACACAAAGCAAAAGAAAAGAAAGAAAGCTTTAACTATTGCTTTTAAGGTTGTGCTGATACAGACACTGGCACACGTAATATCGGCAAAACTGATCCGAAACTGATGCTTAGTAGACAACAAATTGAATCAATGTAAGCAATTGCTTTGTCAAACCAAAATGAGTTTGCAAACAAGAAATACTTGTTCACACT
The DNA here is from genome assembly GCA_023313725.1 of Lithobius niger. Classification (NCBI taxonomy): domain Eukaryota; kingdom Metazoa; phylum Arthropoda; class Chilopoda; order Lithobiomorpha; family Lithobiidae; genus Lithobius; species Lithobius niger. The sequence continues at coordinate 50,036 of JAHWFP010271632.1, forward strand.
GTTTTACAAATTGCAAAAAAAAAAAAAAAAAAAAAAAAAAATTGTGGGTGAAAAGCAACCTTAGATTTGCTGCATTTTAGTTTAAAAAAATCAAGATCTGTTTTACAAAGCCCAAAAAAAGTTATTAATTTAGTATCGATTGCTTTTGGCTTAAAATTTGTGGCAAGTATTATTTTTTTACAATCGTAATTATAGTGTAGGCTACATTTACATTTACATTAGACAAGAAAAAAAATTTTTCTTTTGTTAATATCATAAGCGAATGAATGATGAGTGGTATGTTTAATATCATATCAACAACCAAAACTGGTAAAAGGGGCCGCCAAGTTCCGAATGGTTCGGCCCTTCAAAGGAGTGATATTAACACACCAAAACATTCGCCAACTTAATCGCACCGAATAATACTTTGGGCGTTAAATGAAAACTTGAACATTGCTACCGAAAGTAGCAATTGTAATGTTCTATTCCAGTGACCATTTGACTAGAATAAACATTATCGTCTAGGATGGCACAAGGGCAAAAAATTGTATAAAACACTAATCAAGTATAAAATAGGTAGGCTAAATAATAAGCAAACATCCAATTATACTGGGCCTTTAATCAACACTCCGCTGGACACAATATTGACCCCCACATATGGCCAATTAAATCAGTGACAGATTGTTATGATTTGATTGTATGATTACAATGATTGACATGAGTCTAACGAATGGCATTACGGATTAAGTCGAGTGGTAAACCTAATCATTATTATATTCTCTATATTAATTTAAAGGAATCTCGGGTTAATTTAGTAGCGTACGGATTGGTACTAGTTAAGCATAAACACAATTAGCTATCGCTAATCAATCAGAATACTTAGCTCATTAATTGAAGCTTGAGTGCGGCCATGGGCCCACGGGTTGGCTGAGCGGCGAAGCCCCGTCGCTAGCTCGGCACGGAAATCTGCCTGGCGTACTTCTGGATTGTGGCCTTCGGAATTTGACTGGCGTGAACTAGTTAGCGACTGGTAAGCTGCTGGTGATCGGATGATATCACGCATTCCGAGGTTCA
>JAHWFP010271633.1:9528-44417 GCA_023313725.1 Lithobius niger
TGGTTCCTATGCCCCCTGGCTTCATGTGACTTCAGGAGTGCCTCAAGGCTACGTTCTTGGCCCTCTCCTTTTTAACATTTTCATTTCTGACTTACCATCTGTTATTCTTTCCTCCTCCAGTGTCTGTTATGCTGATGACTTGAAACTTTTCTCTGAATCTATCTCTTGCCAGTTGCTTCAAGCTGATATCCAACGCGTCGCTGATTGGTCAACTGTAAATTCCCTTTTCTTTAACACTGATAAATGCCATGTTCTTTACTTTGGTCATAACAACCCGCGCTTTCCTTACCGTCTGTTCGGAAAGCTAATTACTCCTGTCGCTAGTCATACGGATCTTGGTATCACTGTTGACAGTTCTCTTAATTTCAATCTTCACACTGAAAATGTCATCTCTAAAGTTTTCAGGAAGGCACATTTCATTCTTAGGGGATTCTCTGATCTCACTCCTTCCCTGTTTACTGTCTTATTCAAAACTTTCGTTCTTCCACTTTTTGATTATTGCTCTCAAATCTGCCGCCCTTACAATCTTTACTCATTGAACCGCCTTGAAAATTGTCAGCGGCGCCTTACTAAATGGTGTCCCACCATTCGTTCTTTGTCCTACCCCGACCGCCTAAGTAGGCTTCAACTTACTACCATTCAAAACCGTTTTCATCGTGGGGACATGATCCTTACTTACCAAATTACTCATAACCTCCTTAACGTTAACTCTGATCTTTTTTTTTCACCGAATTTCAATTATACCGCAAATCGCCTAATAAACGCCCTGGCTTTGTTAACGCCCACCCCCAAAAAATGCCTTAAGGTCAGAAATCGTATAGTAGCTTTATTAACGCCCCCCCCCCTCTCTTCAGGATCTTTTTTTTAAGTCATTCATGAAATTGACTAAAAGCTTCAAACGTTTAAAGAAAGCAACGCATTATCCCTTTAAATCTTGGTTGTTCTGCAGCAAAATTAACGAAAGATTCATAAATTTTACGAAATCAACATTTAATTCAACACGATTCACGGGAGCATTTGTAATCGCGCAAAAGTCGACAATATTAGGCTTATGCGATCGATCATTGATGTGCGTAATATGGATTCAGTCAGTCTAGTGAAAACGCTATACCTTTTTCTCATTTATTCTCAAATTTAGTTTATTAGCTCGTCCTCCTTCCAATATCTAACATAATTCAAAGTTAAAACTAATTTTTAACCATCACAAAACCTTCAAAACAGACACGCGATTCACGATCTGAAAACGCCAACCGAAGTAACGTCATAACGGACGCGGTAGACCGGATGTTTCAAGCGCTTACGCGGTCTTGGCGCGTCCACCACTTCGCGTCCACTACTAGGGCCCCACGGGTCCAGACCTACGCGGCTTTTTCCGCCGGAATATATAACTCTATGGTGATAAATGTAAACACACGCGTTTTCCAGCGGGTGAATCACGTTGTCTGTTTTGGAGGTTTGTGTGTTTGAAGGTTAAATATTAGTTTTTAACTTTGAATTATGACGATCTAATAAACTAAATTTGAGAATAAATGGGAAAAAGGTAAAGTGTTTTCACTAGACGGAATCCATATTACGCACATCAATGATCGATCGCGTAGGCCTAATATTGCCGACTTTTCCGTGATTACGGTTCAAATGCTCCCGTGAATAGTGTTGGATTAAATGTTGATTTCGTTAAATTTAAGAACATTTTCGTTAATTTTGCTGCAGCACAACCAAGATTTAAAGGGATAAAACGTTGATTTCGGTAAACTTTTAATCAATTTTCCGATTCACTAAAAAAAAAAAGATTGTGTTAATGCTAGATTGAACCCCGACCACGCACGTGAATAATCAACTTTACCGTGATGGATTTAGGCCTAAACGGCCACCCAAAAAAATATGTTAAGGTCAGAAATTTTGTTTTAGCCTTGTTAACGCCCCCTCCACTTTTTTATCGAATTAATTTTAGCCGCCCATGGGCGTTTAATAGGCGATTTACGGTACTCGTGGCCATCCTTTTCGCATCTGTGGTACTGTGTCCCGGACTAAACTTCGCTACCAGTTCTTTACGGAAAGGGTTGTCCATGCCTGGAATGCCCTTCCCTCTCATGTTGCTTGTGCCCCATCTCTTAATGCTTTCAAATCTCGTTTCGATGTGTTTGTTCGTTAATTGTTGATGTTTGTTTGGGTGGGAGGGTGGGTGGGTGCTTCATGTGCCTTTTCTTTTCTATTTCTATTTCTAAATTTTGAACCTAAATTTGTTTTTTTTTTATAAAGGTGCTTGCTTTTATTAAATTGTATCTTTCAGAACCACGGTTTTTTTTTTTCAATTTTGGGGATTAGTTTACGCTGATGACTTTTTACTACTCCGCAGAGGGAAAAGGACTGATGTTTAGCTACGACTGAGCGATCGCGATTATTGGGACTAGAAGTTTGCCAGCCTTTCTTGGTGGAAATAAATCACTACTCGTCAAAGGAGACACTTTTTGTGTGAACGGTGTTATTTTACCATTTTACAATTACTCGTTTGTGGTGAAGTGGATCGTTATAGCCAGACCGACCTGTGTTTGAAAGACAACAATCATGTGGCAAGGGCGAAAAAAATTTGTATGTTACAGGACCGCCGCATACCAAAAACTTCACCGCAGCATGTGTTGTTCCACCTTTGCTGCATGCTATCATTTTATTGCTTTGTTTTGTATTTTTGTAATTTGTTATATCTGGTTGTTGAAGAGAATTAAAACTGCAGTGAGCAGCCATCGTAGCGTTAAACCATTTATTGATATCTATTCTTCATATCAGAATAAAATTATGGTAGAACACATGCACTACGAAAAAAATGAAAGGAATACAAAAAAACGGAATAGAAAATACGAAAAAAATGTAAAGTGTAAAAGTTTGTTTGTATCATAATGAGCGAGGCTTTTTGGAATTTGGATAAAAAAAATGTCTCCCACTCTCGGTTGGTTTCATCGATAAAATTTTGTAAAACAAGGCAGGCTACCTATTTTTAATTTACCCTACAAAAAAATCGCGATAGTAAGGAACATCACCAATGATGTGTACAAGTGTAGCCGAAATTGACAGGCACTCGTAACCAGGCATGAATGATATAGGCTTACACAAGTCTCATAGGGTGCTATAATTATGTACCACGTATCAAGACATGGGTCAGTTTTCGGATTTTGTTCCATAATTATTTTTTTATTTTATTTTAGTCATTAAAGTTTGGTTAACTTTGATAAGCCTTTTTTAACAATTTATTTACAATAAAGTGTAAGATGAGAGGTGGGGGAAGAGTGGGGGGACGATAGCCACAAGCGCCAAACGAATTTGGATAATTTGTTTTCGAGTTTTTCGCCCCAAACTGCCACGCAAGCCTACTGCATTACCTTCTTACGTTGTTGGGGTGATACAGTAGTTCTGACTGTTACTATACAAAGGTATATCTGAGTAAAACCTGCAATTATTTTCCTATGACTGTTTAGTGGTAGTGGTCCGGCATGCAAGCCACTGAATCAAATGAATTGAATTGTGCTGGCAGATTGCATAAATGACCAAAAATGCCTAATGATATTACGATAAATCAAAAGCTTTTAGGGGCTCTGCCCCAGGCCCCATAGCTGTTTACGGAAAAGTCGGCACATCCGTCAGATTCCCCCCACCCTCCAATTTTTTTACCTTCGCTACGCCCCTGTCTCTCGCTCATTCAGTCCAAGTCTTTCGTTTGTAAGTTGGTTTTTCTACAGCTCTCTTTCCGCGATTTCATTCGTATTATTTCGGGTTGGCAAGCCAAGTGGACAATGAACATTCAGCTTAAAAAAGGCAGTTAGACATCAAACCACTATATAAACTTCCTCTTCAGGTTTCCTCAAAGTGCAGGTGAATAGTTGACTCATAACATTGTTAGCATTTGTTTGGTCTTAAGTCTATGCCTTGCGGCTGGCGTTTGCTGATTGGCATTATTGCCTAATAACAATGTTTAAAACAATGTAAAACATTAAAATTAATCATTCAGGGCCATGTAACTCAAATGGCTCGACCAACTGAAATTTCTATCTCTCTAACGGGCACATCTCCGGAAGTAGCGCTTTCAGATGAGCTAAGAACCAGCTTTCTAGGAGAAATGGTTTAGACAGTAGATACCACTGTATAAACGTGTCCAAATAACAAGTCCAACCCAAAAATGAAACTCACGATTTCAGCTCAAGTCCAGACCTCCGAAGTGATCAATCGGAAATAAATAAAAGTTGAAACACGTGTTCATTATGTTCAACAAAGCTTATATATTAAATTTGAGTGGAAAATATTAAAAGACAGCAGAGAAATTAAGCATCAAAATTTCGGCTTTAACATGGGAGACCGAGGTCAAACCTTACAGTAAATACGGCTGCCTTTACTAATAAGGGCCGTTCAAGTATTACGTTATCAAGAAATAGGCAATTTCTCCCCCCCCCCCTCCACCAGTTGCTGGGACTCCCCCCCTTCCTGATGACGTAATACTTGGAACGTCCCTGCAATCGAAATTCGAGTTTCCACTCTGCCAATAAAATTAGCTAACACACAAAAGTTTAGCAAAGCGCATGCGAAGTAACAAACATAAAAAAAATCCCTGCATACAACAACTGTCTTGCAAGGACACGTATCACGTTCTTCACCAAGACTCACCTCGAAAATAGGCAGCTTATCTGAATTCCATTGATCAATCCTATGTTGGCTCTTATCCACTACTGTGACTCTAACCTCAGGACATTTTAAAGCAATAATGCTGCAAGTAGGGCCACCAACATACCCAGCACCCATGCAGCAAATCTTGCTAATGGACATATTGGAGTCTAACTGCATCTGAAGAAAAATACCAAGAATAAATAGGGAATGAGGACAAACAACACTAATAATGTCACAAGTCTACTGCAACTTGGCCTCCTGAAAGGATGATGTTTATTTGCATTGCAGTATATCTGTCAAACTTGATATATGCACCAACTGATACTATACTTAAATTACATGTAATCTGATGACGGATAAAGAAGACTACAGACTACATACGTTGATTATCACCCAACATAGGCACTTTATGACAATCTATAAACAACAGGTTTGGCAAGACAATTGCCAACATCTCGCATTTCTTAATATCAAGTTAAAACTTTGCTTTTGCTTTCTCTACTAGCTATAACACGAAGGCAGGTTTTCGCAATGCACTTTTTAAGAGTGGTTTTAAATTCGTCACAACAGAATTGAAACCATCTTGGAATACTTTTGTTGTAATGTCAAGTTAATATTTTATCAACTGTTTAAATAAAAACAAGTAAAAACAAATAAAAACAAGGTGGCAGTTACCGATAAATGCAGACAAATGTCAGGTTCTTAATATTGGAATTAAAGCACGGGACATGTCCTACCGTCTTAATGGTGTTATTCTTGAATTTAAAGATGAAATAAAGGACCTCGGTGTAAATCTAAAATCTAATCTTAAATTTGCAAATCACTGCTCTATTGTTGCCTCACGTGCAAAACAGATTGGGTCTCTGATCAGACGTTGTTTTTTGTCTGGTGATACTGTTTCGTTGGTTAGAGCCTTTAAGGTCTATGTTCGCCCTATTGTTGAATATGCCTCCCAGGTATGGTCACCTCACCTGGTAAAGGACATCAAAGCTATTGAGTCGGTCCAGAGGTCGTTCACGAAGCTAATACCAGGGATGTATAATATGCCGTATATGGAACGTTTAACACGACTTGGATTAGCTTCTTTGGAGTTGCGTCGCCTTAGGGCTGACTTATGCCTCACCTTCTCTTTTCTTTTCGTGGGTTTGTTGGTGTCGACCCCTTTTTTTTCTTTTCGGTCAGAGGAAATTCGTACACTAGAGAACACCAACTTAAATTAATAGTCAAATCCGTAGCTAAAGACTACACTAAGTTTTTCTTCTGCAACCGTGCAGTTGCACCATGGAACGCATTGCCTTCGCCTTTGGTCATGGCAAATGATGTACAGGCCTTCAAGCTGGGTCTCGACAAAATTAATCTGTCGGGATTTTTGAAATATTTTTTATTTTTAACTTTGATGTTACCATTGATGTGTTACTGTTTATTGCTATCTTACCTTTGTCTTTGTTCTTTTTTCTTTCTTTAAAGTAGGGACTGGTATCAGTGGATAAGTTATTCCTTCCAGCATCCCATCACTGTTTTTATGCGGTAATAAATTGGTATTATTATTATTATTATTAAGTGATTAAGGAAATTGTTAGAATTAGAGAGGTACCCATATTGAATATGGAGACGAATTGCGTATTTGAAGGCCGGATTTGAATGGTAATCGCGAAGTGACTATGTTGACGTGGCTGAGGCAGTAATGAAAATAGAAGAAGATGTGTGGAGAGCCGGATGAAGACAGGAGGACAAAAAGACTAAACCGGCTCCTCCACACATTTTTTTCTATTTACATTACTGCCACAGCCACTTCAACAAAGTCACATCGCGTGGGTACTGGGTATGTTGGTGGCCCTACTTGCAGCTTTATTGCTTAATTTTAGTTTTTATTGCCTACCCGAAAATATACATTACCTGTTTTATAGCAGTTTCCCCCTTTTGAGCATTTATTCCCCTAGATGTTTGAGTGTTGTCTTCCCTGCCGGGCTCGTACGGTACTGCGCATGCGCGGGCTTGGGCCAGTTTATATAAGCTCCAGCGCAGCGTCCTGTTGGCATAATTTCTCCTCATTCCAGAACCTAGCTCATGGAGGGGAGGCTTGGGCTGGAATTCAGATAATGTATATTTTCGGGTAGGCAATAAAACCTAAAATTTAGCAGGTTTGGACCCTGCAACTTTATAGTCTTTTTATAGCCGACGAAAATATAAATTACCTGTTTTATAGCAAACTTTGTCACCTGGTGGAGGGTTAGGTTCAAGTCACCCGCTGTACGAGCCGGCGTCCCCAAGGAAATTTAATTCCCGATGAAGACACACCTGCTTTTCCCAACTTCACCTTGCCGACCAAGTCGGAACGACAGCAAGACTCGAGGACGAGTGGCTGTTGTAAGAGGTGAGATTGAGGAATGCGGGTTGCTCTATGTTATTAAATTGGTTGTATACCGCATGCAGGGGTCTTAACATCAAAGGGGTACAAGGTAAGTAATCAGAATTATACACCGTAACAGCATACCTTGTGGGAAGAAAGATGACGTGAGGATGTTTCTATCATGATGAACATGACACCAGGAATGGAACGTTGGGTAGTCGCATAAGTGAAGGAACGGAATGAAGGTTTCTGGTCGTGTAGGGTCTGTAATTGTAGATGGACGGCAAGGTCTTTGTAAGTGCATGTTGGAACCTTTGATGCATGGCGTATGTTGCTTTATGTCGTTCCTCATCTTAGTCATGGTTTTTTTTTTTGAGATGGAGAAGTGACAGCTTCTTTAGCCCAGAAGATGAAGACATCGTCCAAAGAGGATGATGGAAGGCAGGAACGGACGGAGTGTCATAGGAAAAGACAAGGGAATGGCTAGACGGATGAAAGATGGAATCTGTATTTTAGCACCTGATGAGGGCATGTTTCAAGAAGAGGATGTGAGAAGCGGATCAGTTTTTGATAGAGAGAGGAACGTGCTGGTTCCGTTCTCCTGTTACTGATAGTAATGTAGCCGAAGGTGTTAATTTTAATTACAGAATGGAGGACCGGAGTGGTCTGGGACAGCACAACGCTGTCGGATGCAAGTAGAAAAAAGATGAGACAGGTTGCATTGCACAAACCTATGCATGATGGAGATTGCGCAGGGGCATGCGTGCAGAGGGTAGCGGATTGAATAGAAATCTGTGATCGTTCCTACAGGGAGAACGCTGTGTTGCAGGTTCCGGAAAAGGTGCGGAAAGGAAGACTGCTGGCGAAGCGGAACTAGGATGCTGGGAAGGACCTGGGTCCCCAAACTTAGCAGAAGAAGGAATCGGATGATCGGAAAATGAACTGTGCTTGAAATCTAGCCTTGCTAGATTCTAGACGGAATGGACTCGTACTTGAGAAAGCTGCGTTGCTTGTCAAGGAGGAACAAGAGGGAACAGAGCACTTCGAGGAACGGGACGGGACGGTAAAACAGGAAGGTGCGGAAGCGGTGAAGTAGTCCTCCGTGTTGGAAGCGGGCAAGTTGTGGCTAAAAATTTGAGTTCAGTGTAGAGATCGCTGACAAGTCGAGTTTTCAAGGAAAAAGGACTTGGATTCCAAGTCATGAGGAGTCCATCCGCATGGGGTCAGTGAGGTGGTAACGGTACCGCTAGGCGGACTCGCAAGGATCGTAGTGGTAGAGATGTGTATCAGAATGGTAGGAGGTAGATACCCATGAACATTGTGATGTCCTCTGGATTGAGGAATTCGAAGGGCGAGACTGGTGAAGTGGTCGTGAAGGGAACCATTGGCTCCTTGAGGCACGTCCTTGGTGGAATGGGTATACAAGAATCGAGGTCTCCGGAGCTAGCGCAACCTTCTGTTGGAAAGAAAGGAACGCTGTGTACGACCTGAATGGGAATAGTAGATACTAAGTGTCGGGAACCGTGGTGATTGCTGTTGTTAGTAACATCAGTTATGGCAGAGGGATGACGGGACGCAGACCTGTAGTAGGACAATCTGGCTGTAACCGAGAGGAGCAGGTAGCAGTAAACTGGAATGATGAAGAGGATTAGTGAGGAACCGAAGGTGTTGAACTGTGCAGGGCCTAACTGGGAACTGAAAATCCCAAGGTAGGCTGGAGATGATGGATGTGAAAGGTTGTGAAGGGCGGCGAAGACCTTTGATATACCTTGCCTGCAGAGGGGCAAGTGGACAGCAGGTATAGATGACGAGCAGCAATGGGCAGAACAGCAGGTTCTGGTGCCGACCCCCAGCGGTTAAAAAACCAGCGGAACGTCGGAACGGCATAGTAGATGGGACGAACTGGCGTAGCAAGGAAAGCAGGAACACGGAACGCATTCTTAGAAATGAAGGGACGAAGAACGTGTCCACTAGAATGCAGGGACGGCCGGAACGTAGAATCATGTAGGAATGGGTACCGGAGACGGAACGCCACCGGAATGGATGAAGCGTCAATCGGTAACGCGAAAGGAACCGCGGAATTGTCAAGAGTTGAAGCAATCGTTGAGGCCGCATGTATTTGTCACAGGGACGACGAAACACAGGCCGATGAGAAACCGTGGAGACGGTAGGAAATATCCTATGGGTCCGGTCCTCGCAATGAGGGAACGGGGAATTGATAGATATCGAGAATGCTGGCCGTTCTTGTGTGTGCCATCCGCAGGAGTGATGGTACGCGGATTGATGATGCGGAATGTGCGGAGGTGGAACGGGAATGCTCAGGGCGACCAAGCGTTGTGAGCGCCTTAGGAGAGATGATCGAGGGATGTAGGTTCGAGGGATCGTGCAGAGGAACGACGCAGCGGACAGCAGGATGGATGGCATGGCTTCATAGCGGGTGTGGGAGAAGGTTGAAATGCGGAGCGCAAGGTAGCCAGGTGGAAATAGCTGTTTGAAAGTAAAAGCTTTCGGACAGCCTGCCGTGAGGAACGACCGTTCCGCAGAAGGAAAGGATAGTATGTTCGGTGGAATCATGGAACCGAGTTGGCAGGAATGGCGGAATGGCGAATTAACGGAATCGTGTCAACAAAGCTCAATCTGAAATATTCGTTTTTTTTTTGTTATTTTTTTAATAAAGTCATGTTCCGAGATTCGAACCTGGCTCACTCGAATGAGTGGTGTCAGTAGTGTAGCAGAATCGGAAGCAGGGAACTGGGGATAGGAGACAAGAGTATCGGAATGCTGGTTGCATTGTGGAGTGCTAGTTCTCCCTGTCCTAGGGGAAGTGTAGCGGTGCTCACAGGTCCTTGAGGTGCCTACTGTTTCGCACCGACATCTGGTGTGGTCTCTGGATATTTAGTTGTTCTTCTAGTGGCCGTTTTCACTTTTGCGGAGTATAAACTACCATAGCAGTCACTACTGCACGGTTAGGAATAGAGCGTCTATGTCCTATCTGAAGTTTTAGTACTAACTAAATCAATTTTTGGTTCACTGCCACCAGGTGGGTGGTTTAATTGCTAACCTTGGGCTTTAAAATAAAAAGAATTGTTTTTAGTTAAAACACTAGCAAATTAAATCTCTCTAGAAGCAACTGAGTTTAAAACTCTTCGTTTTAATAAACAGGGGGAATGAAAAACATTTTACATTGGCAACTAGTCTACAAAATAGCATTACGTGAAAGCACACAAGTAATGTAAGGTGACCCGCTTCCCCGCCACCCTTGTTGATTCTCGTGTGCACACCTCTGCACCTTGTCTTGTGCGCGCACGCTGGTTTTGGCGCCACGCAGTCTGGTGCGGGCACGTGCAGCGGCAGGTCGCGATGAAGCGAGTCGCCCTGATGTCCCCAGATAGTCATATTGTTGAGTTGTTTGTAAATCCGTTTGTCGTCGTGATGAATAAACCCTGTGTTCAAGAGCTATCCGGTGAGTGGTTTGTTTTGTTGGGAATAATGGCCCGAACCCTATTATAAGTGGCGCCCTTCAGTTTCGAGTCGAACCTGGCCGTTAAGATTTTTTTTTCTTTTCGCGATCGCTTCGAACTTTCCGTAATGCGTTGTCATGTATGTGACGGTGAAGCAAATTCAAGATTGTTTTTGGTTGTGGTGTGAACTATTCATGAATTGCTGCCAGTTCGATTAGAGTATAGGGAATGTTTAGGGTAGCACGCTATGACAATTTTTTTAGTACCCGTGTATGAATGGTACCGGGAGTACATAGTGTAGTTCGGGAGATTGAACTTCCGTGGGTTGCGTAAATTGCCGTATTCGACCTGTATTATCATAGTTTGTGCTTAGAAATGTGTGTCGAATCGTCACTAGAACTGTGAGACTTTGATCATATTCCATGAGCGATGTGTTTCGTTGGGGCTGAACTGTGCCGGCGTTGAGGGAATTTGGTTTGTTTGGCATGGAAATGTTTATTGTGTTCGGACAATGGTGCCTTGACGATATTTTGTTGTGATAGTGGTGAAATTTGCAAAAAAGAGTGTGCGTGCCTTGAATTTAGCGTACAGGCGTATGCATTTCTCGGGTTGGAGCGGACGACGCGATTGCATGAATGAACTTGCCTTGGAAGGGTGTAGCGTGGGTCACGTGATCACGAACGGCGCGAAACGGTCGAATCGATCGATAAAGTGACGAGCGTTGGTTTGGCGTTGGCTTTGCTTTGGACGAGTTGTGGCCCCGTGTTTGCAATGTCGGATGGTGAATTTGATTCGAATTACGAGTTGGCAGAGGATACTGTGTTGCTTGTTGGTCAGGATTTTGATTACTTTGGTACGGACTATTCGCCCGTGCCGAGGCTAGAGTGGAGTGCCAATCTATCGCCAGGCGCTACACCAAGCGAACACCTCATGGATCGCGGGAGTGACGAGAACGGCGCGGGACTTCCGGCTGCCAACTCGGGACTTCCTGTGGAGCTTGATGCGACGGGTCAACCAGCTCTGCGAACTAGTGGTATAGATTGGACTACTATGGAAACCAAAATATGTGAAAGACTGTCGGAAAAGATGAACTCGCAAATAAAGGCACAGTTGGATAGTTTTACAAATGTATTTGCTGCACAGATTCAAGCACAATTATCGTTGTTGACTTTAGCAGTTCAGTCTCAGATTGGGAATAATGCAGTGAGCATTACCCCGATTAGTACCGCGAGTGCTACGCCATCAATTTTGGTGACTACTGGTGCTGCGAATACGTCATCAGGGTTACCGACCGCTGCACAAACTGTCGCAAAGGGTGTTAATATAGCGAACGGTGCCGCGAATTGTGTTACTGTATCGTCGCCTACTGCTGTGTCATCTGTTGCAGATAGTGTTACCGTGTCGTCAACAATTGCTGCTGGTGCTGTAAATTCGGGTGCGGCAATTGTCACCACAGCTGCTAGTATTGGTCCTTCGAGTGTCGTCACGAGTGCTAGTAATGTCTCGACAACTGTTGCTGCTGGGTCTGTGTCCCCTTCTCCTGTTGTCAAGGCTCATCTGTCGAGTTGCCCTCAACCAACAGACTGGGTGAAGGCGTTTAGCATGATTAATTTGCAACCACCTGTGCTAGGAGTGGGTTGTAAGTTGAAGGACTGGCTAGAGCAGATGGATACCTATATCGACAGCAAGAAGGTGTCTGGTGATGAGCTGCGTACGCTTCTCCGCACGGTCTTGACTGGCAAATATATGGCTTGGTGGAAGACGTACCCTGATCAAAACCATACTTGGGCTCAGATCCGTGCTAATTTTAAGCGTCAGCACATCAGAGTAAAGCCGGACGCTGACTACCTGCTCGAGATTTCCAGAATGCGGCAGCGTGAGGACCAGTCTCCACATGACTTCATGACTGCTGTGCAGGTCAAGTGTTTGAGTTTGACCACCCCGATTCCAGAGGAATCTCAAGTGCAGATGATTTTGCCGTACTTCCTGCCCGACGTTCGTGACAAACTTGTTGCTGTGAAGCCAAAATCTTTTCGCGCTCTGCGGACAGCGATCTCTGACTTACCGGATTGGCATCTGTTTCCTGGTCACCACAATGCCAAGTCATCGGCGGACTCGGTTGTGCATCATGGACAGAAAGCTGATGCTAGTGTTTTACAGAATTGTAAGCCAGTGCCTGGTGCTAATGTCATGCATTCTTTTTCAGGAGGTACGGTTTGGCCAATGAATGTGCATGCTTCTTCTTTTCAGCAGGGTATGGTTGCGAGTGGTACACCAAATGTAAATGTGAATTCGCAAGCTGTTGGTAGCCAGCGTTACAGTACTGTAGGCCAGTTTAATGCTAGTAGTCTTGGTGTGGCGAATAACACACACAATTCTGGGCAAGGTAGTAACCCTACTGGTAATGGTAATTCTGGTGTAGTGAGTTTTGCGAGTAGCGGGAATGCGAATGGTTTGGTTGGTGTCAGTACTGGTAACACTCGGTCAAACCAGCAGACTGCTAGTGCTGTTACAGGTAACTCGATTGGTTGCCAGGGTAATGTGATTGTGTTGGGTGACCCGAGTGTGCAAAACAGTAGGCCTATGTTGTCGAATCCTGTTCATAGCAACCAAGATGCGACTGGTGGTTTTGTCTTTCCTGTTCCAGGTAGTGGTATTGTAGGTGACCAAGGACATGTTGCGAATCCTGTCCAGGCAAGTGGGAATGTTGCTTCTCTTTCAGATTTAAGTGGAGCGGCTGGAGTTACGGACACTTCGCAGAATGTTCGGGGGGGGTTCTCGCAAGAATTTTAGGCTACCTCGTAGCGAGTGGCTTAAAACTGTTGAGTGTAATACTTGTCACACGTTGGGCCACCTTGCTAAGAGTTGTCCCTCTGGTGTTAGTCCCATGCGTTTGATAAATCCTCGTCAACCAGGCTTGATGTACCTTGATATTTCTGTAAAGGGTTCTCTCTTCGCTGCCTGTACGGATTCTGATGCTAAGCGTAGTTGCATGTCTCGCAGCTGGCTGCAGCTTTTGTTTCCGCAATTTGAATTGATTCCTTGGCCTAAGGATAGTGCAGTTTTTGAGCTAGCCGATGGTTCTGTTGCAAAACAACCTCTGGGGACGATCAAATTGTCCGTGTTTGTGAATGGTAAACACACTTTGGTGGATTTTGTCGTCTTCGAAGACTTGGGTGACAATTGCATTCTGGGTCTGGACTATTGGGAGAAATCGGGTTTCATCGCCGATGTTGCTAATCGGCGCGCCTATTTCTTTGACAGGGCTGCTGGTTCCCACTCTGGTGCCTTTCCGCTGATTGGCTGGAACAAAGGTGATGCGGATAGCGACAAAGTTCCTTTGTGGAGGATTGGTCCTTCGTCGGTGGCTACGGAAGATGCTTCGTTCAACGCCATGACGGCCGAGCAGTTTCTGGAGTTGGATTCTCTCTTGGGCAGGAATACAGATCTTTTTCCAGGGAAGGCTGGTCGCACGAAGCTTCGTCAGCATGAGATCAAGTTCAACGGTGATCCGAAGCCTTTCGTTGCGAAGTATCATCGTCAATCGCCTGCCATGAGACGAGAGATGTCGGCCATGATAGATCAGCTGCTGCAGGAAGACAAGATCGAGCCCTCGGTAAGCGAATGGGGTTCCTTATTCTTTATGAAGAGGAAGAAGGATGGCACCTTTCGTCCCATACTTGACTACAGAGAGTTGAATAGTCAGATCAAGACCGACTCATACCCCATGCCGAGAACGGAGGAGATGATCGAGTTTCTTGCTGGCAAGAATTACGTCTCTGTTCTGGACGGTGAATGTGGCTTCCACCACGTACCTCTTAGTGAAGAGTCACGGGACTGCACGAGTTTCATTTGCAATCGCGGCGTTTTTCGTTGGAAAGTGCTACCTTTTGGCTTAAAGAATTCTAGCGCGGAATTTCAGCGTACCCTCACATTGGCCCTTGGTGATCTCGTCGGTGCTGTGTGTGTACTCTATGTGGATGATATCATCGTCGCTACAGCTACGTGGCAAGATCATTTGGAGGCCATTGAGAAGATCTTCGCCAGGCTACGTCTACATGGCTTCGCTTTAAAGAGGTCCAAATGCAACTTTTGCCTGCCTGTCATGAAGGTTCTGGGAGTGACCATCAGTGCTAAGGGTATGCATCTTCAGGGTCAGCACACTACAGCGGTGGAGCAGTATCCTCGCCCTACGACGCCGAAGGCGCTGCAGAAATTTTTGGGTTTTGCCAATTATTTCAGGAAGTTCGTGAAGGACTATGCTGTTCTTGTGAAGCCGCTGACGAATCTCCTGCACAAGGATGTCAGGTTCATCTGGTCTGAGGAGTGTGAGAAAGCCTTCGTCAGGGTGAAAGCCAGGATTTTAGAGTCAGAGTGTTTGCAGCTCCCGGACTATTCCTTGCCTTTCCAGATTGAATCGGATGCATCGGATATCGGCATCGGAGCAATTTTGTCGCAGGTGAAAGATGGCAAAACCAGGATTGTGGAGTTCTTCAGCCGTGCGCTCAGCGAGCGAGAGTCAAGGTTCTGTACGTTTGAGAAGGAGGCGCTTGCTATAGTGTCAGCTGTGGAGCGCTGGAGGCATTACCTTGAGGGCACGAGGTTCACGCTCATCACGGACTGTCAAGCGTTGAAATGGGCTTTGACGAATGTGAAGAACACCGGCAAGACTGCTCGTTGGGCCTTGAAGTTGCAGATGTTTGACTATGACGTTGTCCACCGCCCCGGAACAGCGAATGTCGTCGCGGATGCATTGTCCAGAGCACCATTGCCGCTTTTCCAGATTAGGATGGAACCTCGGGTCCCTCTTCGCAGCAAGGAGCAGTTACGTCAGGCTCAACGTGAAGATCCAGCTATCGCCAGGATCTACAAATTGCTGTCGTCGCCGAAGTCGGGCAAAGATCGTTTCTCCGCCAAACAAGTAGCCTACATCGTCAAGAACTTTGTCGTATATGAGGAGTTGGTGTACTATGTTGACAAAACTGCGTTGGACCATGGAAGAGTGGCTGACCAACTGCGTGTCTACGTTCCTGCTTCGCTACGTCATACCATGTTGCATGATCAGCATGACCTACCTGAGTCTGGTCATCTGGGAGTTCACAAGACGTTGTGTAGGCTACGTGCTATTGCCTACTGGCCTGGACTGTTTCGAGACACAAAGAAGTACGTGCGCTCGTGTCATGCTTGTCAGGTCGCCAAGCCTTCACAGCAGCGCAAGAAAGGTGCTATGGTTCCTGTGATACCTACGGCTCCGCTAAGTCATGTTGGAATTGACTTTGTTGGTCCTTTGCCAGCTACGACTCAAGGGAACAAGTACGTGCTCTCGATTGTGGACTATTTTACGAAGTGGGTTTGGTTTATTCCTACGAGGTTCTGCACGGCAAGGGCAGCGGCGACTCAACTCTTCAAGCATGTCGTCCAGTGGAGAGGGCCACCGCGGGTCTTGATTTCTGACAATGGTCCTGCCTTTGTCTCGGGCTTATTGACAGTGCTGGCAGAGAAATGTGGCATCGAGCTCCGCAAGATTTGTGCGTACCACCCACAAAGTAATGCTACGGAACGCGTGAATCGTACGTTGAAAAACTGTCTCCGTGCCTTCGTTCATGACAAGCACAGTTCCTGGGGTCCTCTGCTTCCAAACCTTGAAGTAGCGCTGCGGACGACACCGCACGCCAGCACCGGGAACACTCCGTTCTACCTGATGTTTGGATCCGATCCGTGGAACCAAGCCAAGCTCGTCTGCTTACCAGCGCATCCTGCGGGACAGTCTCAGGAAGAGTACGTCGAGAACCAAGAGCGTTTTCTTCAGCAGGCAAGAGACATCGCTCGTGCTCATCTTGCTGAAGCGGCGAGGACTGCGAAGAAGTATTATGACGGGAATCGCCGAGAGTTTGAGTTCGAGCCTGGTGACTTGGTGAAGATCAAGGCGCACATCCAGTCGTCGGCTGACAAGGGTGTGACTAAGAAGCTTGCTCCTTTATTCTTGGCACCGTACCGCATCCAAAGGAAGAAACACAAGTTAAACTACGTGGTACAGGCCATTGATAATCTTCAGGATGTTCGGACTGTCAATGTTGTAGATATTGAACACTATTATGACCCCATGTCTATGGAGTGCTACGAACTGGAGTCAGGTGGTGAAGATTCTGACCAGGAGACTGAACCCGTCGGAAATGAAACTCCAGCCCTCGTGAGATCGAGCCCCGAAGTCGCTCCCATAGACACCTCTCTCGTTAGAGCGAGCCCCGAAATCGCTCCCGTCATGTCAACGACAGAGATTGAGCGAATCCGTCGTTATGAGCAGGAATGCTACATGACGGCCGTAGCACACGGTGACATCGAGATACCTGCAGGTTGGTTTGACAGAAGAGTTGTAGACGTTTCCTCTTCGGATCCTGCAGATGATGCACAGGGAGGAGTGAAGTACACTGTGCAACGTACTCCTGACATCCCAGGGCTAACGAGCTACCGTCTTGGATCTCTTGTGAAGCTACGTCAGTCGCCGTCGCGAGACCCGGACGCGTTAAAGAAGTATGGACTGATTCCAGATTTCGCCGGCCCATACAGAGTCGTTGAGCGGATGACGCAGTTCCTCTACGGCGTTCGCCATGTGTTACACCAGAAGGATGAAAGAGACGCTCATCTGTTTGCTATGACTACGCTGGACTCGGATTGGTGCCCTGATATGACTCGTGAGAATCCACCGATTTTCCCCGTTCCTCCAGTGAATTATGTCCCCAGACAAAGTGATAAACTATCCGTCACTGATGTGATATCTGACAACAAACTGTCCGTTGTGTGTGATGTGGGGGCGACCAGTTCACATGGTGGTTTGTCCGCCTGTGGGCGAACTGCTGGTGCTTCTGGTAACAAACTGTCCGTTATTAGTGGTGAGGAGTGTGTTGTGAATGACTTACTGTCCGTTGTTGAACAACAGTCCCCAGTACTTCGTTCCGTTTCTTCTGACGACGACGAGGCTGCCGACTATGAATCTGTACAGGACAGCGAGGGAGAGTACTCTCCTGCCCCTACTCGCCCGAAGCGTACCTTAAAACGCCCCGTGAGCTTTCTTTGTGCTAGGAAAGTTGTCCCTTCTAGGGGGCAACGCCCTGTCAGGGTTATTTGTAAACCTGTTCGTTACAGACTGAACTATTTTGCTGAGGTTGTCAAACCTGTCCTCGCGTTCGAGTCCCCGGCACAGGTCGATTGGCCGTTTACGGACCTGTGGAGTGAACCCTAGTGACTTTCTGGGTGTATGTTTTGATCTTGGGTCGGTGTATGTTACCCAAGTCTGATTTGTCATACTTAGCATGTTGTTCTTTAGGATAAGTTTATTTACTGCCTTTTTCTCCCTCGCTACGATGTCGCAAGAGCTTTATGCAGGTGCAATAGGGATGGCGCATTATGCTTTGGGTTGCATAGGGATGGTAACCTGGTCCTTTGCCTTTGCTGCGGGCATACTTTTGTACGTCGACTTTTTGTAATATGCGTTGGGCCTGCAAGTGACGGTGTCACCAGGGCAAGTGTTAAAAACGTGTCGCATGAGTTTTGCTGGCGTCAAAAATTATGAGTATGCTGCAGGTTGCAGACTAGTGGGGTGGTATTGTTGTTTAACTCTGTTGAAGGAAATTGCGGTTTGATTTGCTAGTTCTGAAGGAAGGGTTGCGTAGTTTTTGGTTCTACTCACGTAATTCGGTTGTCTTAGCAAAAAAAAAAATTATAATCTTGGGGTAGAGGCCATTGAAAGGTGTTGTACAGCATTTACACTTGTGTCGCCCTGTTGCTGGTTTATTGCGTGTTGGTGTACTGCTGCACTGTAACACATTGTAGTATTAGGCTGTAGGCTATAGGCTAGTGTTGTGTGTCGGACTTAATTTAAATTGATGTAAATCTATTGTTTGAGACGTTGAATCTGGTTGTAATTGGTTTTGTACTTATCATTTTGTTCACATATTCGACTTGTTGTTCCTCTAAGTTTTGCGCAATTGTCCGGAGGCCAATTTTGTGTTGGAGGGGAGCATGTAAGGTGACCCGCTTCCCCGCCACCCTTGTTGATTCTCGTGTGCACACCTCTGCACCTTGTCTTGTGCGCGCACGCTGGTTTTGGCGCCACGCAGTCTGGTGCGGGCACGTGCAGCGACAGGTCGCGATGAAGCGAGTCGCCCTGATGTCCCCAGATCGTCATATTGTTGAGTTGTTTGTAAATCCGTTTGTCGTCGTGATGAATAAACCCTGTGTTCAAGAGCTATCCGGTGAGTGGTTTGTTTTGTTGGGAATAATGGCCCGAACCCCATTATAGTAATTTACAGAAAATAAATTATCGGCAATGAATTTACATTTAAGAAAATTCACACTTACAATTTCGAACAGAAAAAGTTCTTTGGTGTTACCTAAACACCTCTAAGTTAGAAAAAGTACCTTACAATTTCAAGCTTAGTCTAAGATTTTGTTTCAAGGCATCTTGCACAAGATCAAATCTACTTATTCAGATTGAGTCAAGCTAGCAATAATCAGGGCCCTACCATCGAAGTCTGTGCTTCTGTAATTACGCTACAGGACCTTGGTGATCTCAAAAAGTCTGTTCACATTTTGTGAGGCACACAGAAAAAAAAGCCGGTTTTTAGAAAGGGGACCTTAAACCCTTAAGTTATGGGAGGGGACACCAGAAAATGCCGATGGTTTAACTACCCATAATCGCGAACACAAGTCAAAAGTTAAGTTAAAATCTTTAAGTTAAAATTTAGAATAATTTTCCGAAAAAATAGATTAAAGCTAAAACTAGTTACCTAAACTACTACCATTGCCCGGCATGGCAACAATCGGACTGGGACATCTCTGCTCCAACCGCCGTAGTAACGTGTTTGAGCTATGCTCTCGAATTTCTCTCACAGCCTGGTTTTATAGCTGCTGCTCGGCTGGCAAGAGGAGGGCAGGCGCGGTCCTGTAGGAGAGCGACGGAGGGGGGGTGCGGGGAAGAGGGATCGCCTCGGAGGAGGAGAGACTGACTCAACCCGGCCAGGCTGTCACTACCGGAAGTAGGTAGGGCAGCGTGGACAGGCAGGATAGCCTGGTGTTCTGAGTGGAGGAGGGAAAAAATACTGCAATCTGGTTGGAAGGGAGCATTGGCAACAAAGAGGGCAAAGGGAATTGCCGACTTTGTGGACTGGGAGGCTATTGGAACCGAGTTTTGAACTCGCAACGTGAATAGGCCTATTAATTAAAACTACGATATTATGAACTATTGAAGGAGGGGGGGGGGGAACGAAGTGTTTAGCTCAAACCTTTATACAAACGTGATTTTTTTTATAGCAGGAAGATCGTTACTACGGTTGGAGCTCTGAAATAAATACAAGATAAACACTTTGAAAAAAATTGTCCGGTAAAATCGAAGGAATGTTTGCCGAGTTCAGTAGTGTTTAGAAACCTAGTTTTTGCTAAACCGTTGTGTAACGGCGGACGCTACGTCGGCTTAGGTGCTTGTAACGTCCCCGGTTTCCCTGGTGTACGTGGAGTTTCAGCTTTAAGGTTTCGACGGTGTTTACGACGATTTTTTTCGTTATACAACACAGCATGGGCACTGTCCCAGCATGGGGTTTGGAGCGCCGGTCCTAATCAAAGGGGCCTAACCTTAAACTGTCGGTATCGCTGCCACCAACGGTGGATTTAACTGTTTAACTAGCTAAAATCTAAAGATGGGCTACATATTTAATTTTACACTAAAATACAATTAATCAATTCTAGCAAACGACTGAAACTTAAAACTCCTGGTTTTATTTTTGCGACAGAGAATGAAAACAACACTTTACATCACGTTTGCTTCTGAAAGCTTTTGAGTACCAATTATTTAAATAGGCAACAAGTTGAAATTACACAAGTAGCAATTTACAAAAATCAAACAAACACACTTGGTTTGAGTAAAAGTTTAAATTTTCACATTAGAAAAAGTAAATCATGAGTGCTCCCGGAGACACCCGCAAGACTTGACAGCCGCAACTGATTAAAGTCTATCTGACAGTATGTTTCAACATGATCAACCGTCCACAGTTATGTTTCTAAGTTTTCCAAGTACAAAAAGATCAACCTCCCTTAGTTCCCTCGAGAACTGTTCTAAGTTATAAAAAGCCCGGCAATTTTACACTTAGGCATCAGTTTGTTTCAATTTGACTTCCACAAAGATCAAACCGTCATTTAGTTTAAATTAAAAATCAATTTAAAGTAAACTGGAAAAATTTGGTTTTTAGAAAGAGAACCACTCTGACGTTATGGGGAGAGGAAACCTAAGATGCCGCTACAGGCGTCTCCACCATAATATCCTCTAGCTAGAGAGTTAAGTTAAGTTTTAAACTAAAATTTAGAATATGGGGGTCCTAAATTAAACTTTCAAAAGCTAAACTATAACATACGAACCACCACCATCGTGCCCGGCATGGCATTCTCCGGACATGGCGTCTCCACTCCCGACTGGCGTGACCGGTCTCTAGCTTGAGATCTGTGAGCTGTGCTGTGGATGCTTTGGGCTGGGGGGTTTTATGCTGGAGAGGGGGGAAAGCGCGGACGTTGAGGATAGCTGCGGGGGTCTGATTGGTTGAGGGCCTCGAGAACAATGGAAAGTGGGAGGAGAAGTCAGTTGAACAAAGGAACTGGGTGCAGAGCCGTTTGAAGGAGTGGGAACATGTAAAACGGAAAAAGATAGGCCTGTTTTGAGTTTTACTCAATTGAACTTTCGGAAATGGGCCTTTACTTTGTATTATTGGCTACGGATTGAATATTTACATGTTTGTAACGTGAATAGGCTCTTGTTAAAGCTTATTACTTTGGCTTGGGTAATGCATAAAGCATTACTATTAAATTTTATAAGCTTTAACGGTAAACTGTAGTGTTAAACACCACAACTAGTTTTGGCTGGGGAGGGGGGGCAAAATTGGGTAATTCGAAGTTTTTGCACAGTTTGACTTTCGGATTTGGTTTGAACAGATCTTTTTAAGAATTCTTTTAGTGTTTAATAGTAGATCAAGCTATTCGTAGGTTTCGGTAGGTCTCAGTCAGGTCGGAGGAGAACTAAAATAAACATATATACACTGAAAAATTCGTGTCCGGTAGAATGCCAGGTCGTAAGACGTTTATACGTTTGGACATATGGTAGCGTTTCTGGGGGTAAAAGAATATAAATAAAGTATAAATGCGGTTAAACAAACTAGCTAGTTGAATGCTATAACGCATTAAGTTACAGAGAACATTTAACGTTTAAAATTTTAAAGTTAAAATTCGATCGTTGTGGAAATTTTCCATATGGATTGCGGCCGACAAACACAATAAAAAATATCACACTTCAAAAATGGTTGTCTGTACAAACCTCATACAATACACTAAGCTAATATGTTTGGGCTTTTTGCCCTAAAAGAAAAGGATAAAATGAAGATACAAAAATACAGAATTTTATAATGGCGGCCATGATGAAAGTGCGATGTAGTCGGTTTTGGTCAATCTTCAAATGTAGTTTCAATGGTCTTCAAGGAAGAAAGTCCGGATTTGGGCTTCCCCAGAGTCTTGTATTTTGACAGGCTATTAAACGTTGAAGAGTCTGTGGAAATCGGACCATTATTGCGAAAACGGCCAAATATGCCTCGGCGAGGCATTTGGGTGCCTCGAGAAAAAAAAATTTCATTTTTGAAAAACAGGCGTTTTTCGCTGGCGCTCGTTTACAGTTGCCCAATTAAATTAAAAATAAAAAGGTTAAATATACTAGCTTATTCCCTGAATGCTAGAACGCATGTAAATAGGTGAAATATTATTGCAGCCGCTAATAATAAAAATAACAGTCGAAGTTTTCATAAATAACTTGGCCATTGCTAGAATAACATCATCAAGTGTTGTGGTTTTCAATTACAAATATGTGAAGTAAAATACTCCCTAAACAACACTAAGCTGGTAGGTTTTATGCCTGGAAAAGAATATTAAAGTAATTAGCCTACAATTTTTACAGAGTTGTGAAAAATGGCGATTAAAGATTTGCGTGCGGCGCCGGTCAGTTTGGTGACTTTTTCAAAAGGCTGTGGAAAATGATTGAAGTGGAAATTCATGGATCTGTTTTCGCAGGATTGTAGATACAGTTCTTGTTTATTAAGGGCCGCAAATTTCAAACGTTTTGGTCCATTAATCGTAGAGATATGGTGTTTTGAAGTCGGAGGCCTGGATAGGCCTATTGAGCGCTAGCGTGCGCTTTAGGAAAAAAAATGTTCGTTGCGAAAACGATAAACCCTCAGGTTTTTGATATTTTGAGCAGAGGTCTCCTCTCAAATCTGATTGTGAAGACGAGTTTCTTGGACGCTACGACGGCTTAGGTGCTTGTAACGCCCCCGGTTTCCCTGGTGTACGTGGAGTTTCAGCTTGAGGTTAATCGATGTTAATGACGACTTTTTACGTTATTCAACACAGCATGGACACTGTCCCAGCATGGGGGATGAAGCGCCGGTCCTAATTAAAGGGGCCTAACCTTAAACTGTCGGTATCGCTGCCACCAACGGTGGATTTAACTGTTTAACTAGCTAAAATCTAAAAATGGGCTACATATTTAATTTTACACTAAAATACAATTAATCAATTCTAGCAAACGACTGAAGCTTAAAACTCCTGGTTTTATTTTTGCAACAGAGAATGAAAGTACACTTTACATTAAGGTTTGCTTCTGAAAGCTTTTGAATACCAATTAATTAAATAGGCAACAAGTTTGCATTTACAAAAAGTAGCAAGTTTGAATATACACTTAGTATTTCACAAATTCAGACAAACACACTTGGTTTGAATAAAAGTTAAATTTTCACATTAGAAAAAGTAAATCATGAGTGCTCCCGGAGACACCCGCAAGACTTGACAGCCGCAACTGATTAAAGTCTATCTGACAGTATGTTTCTTATGATCAACCGTCCACAGTTATGTTTTAAGTTTTCCAAGTACAAAAAGATCAACCTCCCTTAGTTCCCTCGAGAACTGTTCTAAGTTATAAAAAGCCCGGCAATTTTACACTTAGGCATCAGTTTGTTTCAATTTGACTTCCACAAAGATCAAACCGTCATTTAGTTTAGATTAAAAATCCATTTAAAGTAAACTGGAAAAATTTGGTTTTTAGAAAGAACCACTCTGACGTTATGGGGAGAGGAAACCTAAGATGCCGCTACAGGCGTCTCCACCATAATATTCTCTAGCTAGAGAGTTAAAGTTACAATTAAACTATAATTTAGAATATGGGGGTCCTAAATTAAACTTTCAAAAGCTAAACTATAACATACGAACCACTACCATCGTGCCCGGCATGGCATTCTCCGGACATGGCGTCTCCACTCCCGACTGGCGTGACCGGTCTCTAGCTTGAGATCTGTGAGCTGTGCTGTGCTGTGGATGCTTTGGGCTGGGGGGTTTTATGCTGGAGAGGGGGGAAAGCGCGGACGTCGAGGATAGCTGCGGGGGTCTGATTGGCTGAGGGCCTCGAGAACAATGGAAAGTGGGAGGAGAAGTCGGTTGAACAAAGGAACTGGGTGCAGAGCCGTTTGAAGGAATAGGGACATGTAAAACGGAAAAAGATAGGCCTGTTTTGAGTTTCACTCAATTGAACTTTCGGAAATGGGCCTTTATTTTGAATTATTGGCTACGGATTCCATTTACATGATTGCAACGCGATTTGGCTCTTGTTAAAGCTTATTACTTGGCTTTGGGTAATGCATAGAACATTACTATTAAATTAAACAAGCTTTAACGGTAAACTGCAGTGTTAGACACCACAACAAGTTTTGGCTGGGGAGGGGGGCAAAATTGGGTAATTCGAAGTTTTTGCACAGTTTGACTTTCGGATTTGGTTTGAACAGATCTTTTAAAGAATTCTTTTAGTGTTTAATAGTAGGTCAAGCTATTCGTAGGTTTTGGTAGGTCTCAGTCAGGTCGGAGGAGAACTAAAATAAACATATATACACTGAAAAATTCGTGTCCGGTAGAATGCCGGGTCGCAATACGTTTATACGTTTGGACATATGGTAGCGTTTCTGGGGGTAAAAGAATATAAATAAAGTATAAATGCGGTTAAATAAACTAGCTAGTTGAATGCTATAACGCATTAAGTTACAGAGAACATTTAACGTTTAAAATTCGATCGTTGTGGAAATTTTTCATATAGATTGCGGCCGACAAACACAATAAAAAATATCACACTTCAAATTGGTTGTCTGTATAAATCCTGTTACAATACACTAAGCTAGTCCTGTTCGGGCTTTTTGCCCTAAAAAGAAAAGGATAAAATACAAATATAAAAGTACAGAGTTTTATAATGGCGGCCATGATGAAGGTGCAATGTGGTGGGTTTGAGGTGATCTTCAAACGTAGTTTTATGGTTCTTCCTGGTGGAAAGTTCGGATTTGGGCTTCCCCAAGAGTCTTGTATTTGGACAGGCTATTAAACGTTGAAGAGTTTTTGGAAATCTGACCATTATTGCGAAAACGGCCAAATATGCCTCGGCGAGGCATTTGGTGCCTCAAGAAAAAAAATTTCAAATTTTTGAAAAACAGGCGTTTTTCGGATGGCGCTCGTTTACATTCTTTACAGAACAGAGGATGGAGGATGGAATGGGATTCATGGAGGGATCAAAGTGTCGGTCCGAGGTTGCAACAGGCCTTTCAGGAGAAGGGTAGATCGGCGTTTGTAGCAGTGACACGGACTTAGGAACACAGGATTGTAGGTTGAGGTACAAGGATTGGACCTGTCAAGGAGCAGTGATTAGCACGGCCGCATAGGTCGAAGGCCGAAAAAAGACGAGCGGACTGCATCGTCAGAGTATATATCAGAGAAGAGGGCTGTGCAGTAGGATGCGCAGATGGTGACAGCGCAGAGGGATATCATACCCTTTGATTTAAACAACAGCATCTAATGCCGGAGGAAAGGAAGGCGAAAGCTGACAGTAGGCGGTGAAACGGCCCAATCCAAGAAGGCTGCGCAGAAGCTATGCGCAGTGGGGAAGGGAGCCGAGGATGAGGAACGTTGCTCATCCGAACTGATCTGTGTACCGCCCAAACGCAACGATGACATGAGCCGCCCTGGGCAAGACTCAAGGGGAACGGCGGCATCGAGAACGGCGACAGCAAGGAACAGCGGACGAGGAACATGAATCGGACGTGACGAACCCGGAACGGGCAAAGAAAGGCTGTCCTTTGTAATGGTGGCGAGGACCCGTCAGGAAGCGGAACGGGAGCGTGTGGTGTAATAGATTTCTGTGCTGCGGCATGATTGGAGAGCATACCCGGACTCCAAACATCAAAAACCTCGGGGAAAAACTCCATTTTTCTGAAGCTCCACATTTCAGCCCCCCCCCCTCCCCTCCCGACCAAAAATCCTCATCTTTGGTTAGAAAATTCGACATGAAGTTACCATCAGAATCGGCCAAACATAGAAGCTCTTAATAGCCACAAACTGGAACTTTATTCCTATGAAAACAGAACATTAAATTTCGTTCTGGTTCGTCCACAGCATCCTTAACAAAAAGTCACCAAACTGGGCCGTAGCGCTCACACTTCCGGCCGCCGTAACTTCAAAACTCATGTACAAATGTAAATACTTCTGTTTATTTTATTGCAGGCATAAAGCCTAAATACACTAGCTTAGTTGTGTTTTAGGAGGGGCTTCCTTTAAGGTACTTAACCTCACATATATGTTGGATACAGATCTAGTACGATATTTTTTATTTTATTTGTTGTGCACCAAATGCCATGAAAAATGTCCGACTTTTCTCCATCGCCATTCTCTGCTGAGACAAAAACTTACACTTATAATTTTCATATATCCTTTTACTGAGCTAGTTTATTTAACCTTTTGAGTTTAATCTTTTGCCCCCGGATCAATACCTCTGCTTAGCCTTCCTTCAGCAATGATCTAAACGAACATAAATTTTATTTGTTGTAAATAGTAAATTGAAAACTCGACCGTGACTACCAACAATCCGAATGCAAAACAAACGATCTGTCCCTTCTATTAAATTGCCCAAGTCAAACTGTGCATTACCCTTCGTCCCCCTTCCTTCAATAGTTGCAGTGCATAACACTGTAGTTTAATAATCTGTACACCAAAACTCCCAAAGTATAATAATAGCCAATTTTCCATTGTCAAACAGTTCAAAACTCGTTATTGGCACATGTGTACATAGTCCCTATTCTTTCAAACGGCTCCCAAGCAAAAGCCTTTGTTCACCCGACTTCTCCTCCCACTTTCCATTGTTCTCCAGGCCCTCAGCCAATCAGACCCCCGCAGCTCTCCTCGGCATCCGTGCTTTTGCAACCAAAATCCGACGCTCTAGCATAAAAAGCCCCAGTCACCCCCCATCCATAGCACAGCACACAGATCTAAGACAAATGTTGGTCACGGCCGGTCAGGAGTGGAGATGCCACGTTCTGAAGGTTGCCATGCCGGGCAAAGGTAGTGGTCAGTTTAAGTTACTAGTTAATTGAAAGTTTAATTTTAGGACCCCCCATTCTAAATTCATAGTTCGGTTTTTAACTTACCTCTTGTTTTAGAATTTTACACTGAAGTAAGCCAAACGGCATTTTCGTTCTTTACTTGATGTAATGTCAGAGTGGTTCTCTTCCTAAAAACCAGCGTTCCTTTGTTTATTTTAAACCACGTTTTAACTTAAACCGTAGACAGTGGCCCTTGAGGATTCGGGCACTCATTTGCGAAAGAGATATATGTCTAAAGACTAATTAAAACTTTAGCGGATGCGAGTTTAATTAGAGGGTTTTCAGGATTGGACCCAAAAACTACTTTTTCTAGTTGAATTTGTGTGAACTTATTTAAAGGCCAGTTGTTGCTTGTGTTCTTGAATTTTCTAAATGTAAATTTGTTTGCTTTCACGGAAAGCCTATTTGCTTAATTTAAAGCTTCATTGTAACTAGTGACCAAAATGTAAAGTGCCTTTTTCATTTGTTGTTATTTTTATTAAAACCAAGAGTTTTTAAAACTACAAGTACGGTTTTCTAGTGCGGATTAATTTCTATAATTTTAATATTAAGTAGGCCCATTTTATTTAAAACCCCCTTAGCTTTTAAACTTACCCACCGGTGGTGGCAGCCTTAAAGACCAGGTAGAAATACTGGATAGCCTAATTTAATTTAGTTAGGAAAAATATCTTCACTCCCTCTGGGATTGAGGCCCTGCAAAGCTGTTTTAAACCAAAATAGTCGACCAAGTCATTTCTACAAGTAAGAAAGTCAACCATGAGTGCGGAGACGTTACAAGCACCTACCCCGTCGTAGCGTCCGCCGCTACAAATGGTGGCAGCGGTGGGATGAACAGGTGCTGTTCCCGTCAAGCGTTGCCCCCTGCCATGCTACTGGACCCATTTGTGCGTGAAGAAAACCACTTCAACCTAGATGTCAGTGATTAAGTCAAAAAAATCAAGAAGCAGATGTCCGTACCAAAGCTAAAAAAGGTACAGAAGCAGAAGTCCGCAACTCCGCTAAAACAGTTGCCGAAAAAAGACGCCCGTACTGCCGTCACTATCAGTACAAAACTCAGCCCAAGCAGCCAAAAATTCTGGAGCCGATAAGCAAAGAACCCACTTCACCGAGAGTGCCGTTTGCTGCGCCGTGTTGATGCCCCCATCAGCCCGCCGTCTGTGAGGAGGATCTGCCCGTAGGGACCAAGAGCTCCGTAGCAGAAATCGGCATGCCTTGAGTTGCTAATTCAAGCCCAAAGATCGACCGAAGTTGACCACCCCAAAACTGGACGTTTTCTTCAAGTGTGTTTCAAGCCATCAACAATCGCCGGTGGGGATTTATTTGGAGGTGGATTTGACGGACATTACACCATTGTGTACGGGGTAAGTGTGTATAGGAATGCTAAGGCCGCTAAGCCAGAGTGTTGTAGTTAAAATTCCGTAGGTTTATTAATTATTCATACACCAAAATGCTAGTGATCTTAAAAGTGTCTTGTATGTACAGCTTACTGGATTTGGGGAGAGGAATATTTTAAATAAGGTGCTCTGTTCCAAATATTAACGTAAAATTAACTTGCGGCTGCAATTAATTTAGTTTTCATTTATACAAGCTGTATTTTGAAACGGTAACGTTAAAACTCAACAATGTCGGACTTAAATTTGAACGACGTGATTAAAGACATCCACTATAAGGATTTGAAAAAAGCCTGCACTTAAGCTAGGCCTAACCGTAACGGAAACTAGACAAGAAACGGTCTTAGTGTTAAAACAGCGGTTGACAGTGACCGTTTAGACGTACAGGATTTACGTGACGAACTAGCTTTGGCTATAGAAAAACGTGAAGCCCTAATTTTGCAAAAGCAAGAATTAGCCACTAGAGATAGAGAACTTTCATTACAAACGGAAGAGTTGCGATTAAAAGCCTTTGAAATCGCTGACAGCGAAAAGAGGCGTGATTTAGACCTGGCAGAAGCCGACCGACGTCGAGCAGTTCTTAAAGAAAATGAAACAGCTAGTTTAGAAAGAACTAATCCCCAAGAGTTAGAGAGACTCAGGTTGCAGCTAAAATTAGCAAAGCTAAATGCTGCAAGTTTAAATGTAATCCCAGCTCCAGCTGGAGCTCAGGGCGCTCCCCCAGCTCGCCCGAATCCAGTACCTAAACAGGGAAAAATTGCCGATGTGGTACGCCTAGTAAATAAGTGGACCCCAAACACAGAAATCAACAGTTTTTTTTTTTTAATTTTTGAGAGAACTTTAACTAGTCAAAAGATCCCCAAGGACCAATGAAGTACAGCACTCTTGCCCCTCATGGGAGAAATTTTAATTAAAGTATGCGACCAACTCACAGATGTTGAAATGCAGGATTACGACGTAGTCAAAAATAAACTTCTTGACAGGTTTGTGCAAACGAAAGAGTCAGTCCAAACGCAGTTTAGGTCTCTTGAAAAAAAATCCAGAACAACAACTTCACGATCACGCGTTTGAACTAGAAATGCTGTTTTCTCAGTGGTTAGCTTTAGTTAAAGTTAACGGTGATTTTAACAAGCTTGTAAATTTAATGCTCCTAGAGATATTTACTAAATCATGCCCAGTTGCCCTGCGCAAATGGTTGCCCGACCAAATCCGTACAGGGACTTTGGCCGAAGTTAGAAAGTTGTGTGACGACTTCACCACCCGCAACAAACAGATCGCTAACGATGCAGCCGCACGCAGCGTCCAAACACCACCTAGTGTTGCGCCGTCAAGTCAAAGTACTCGCAACTAAAACAACCAACGTGGCAACAATCGTAACCACCACACGACAGCTAAGCCGGCCGGATCAGTTGATGTAGAATTAGACAACAGTAGTCAGGACTATGGCAATAGCGAAAGCGCTAATCTAAACACTAACCCTAAAGTAGATAGACTTATGCGTTGCTACATTTGCAATTCCCCCCACCAACATTTCCGTAGTGAATGCCCCGAACGTAATAAAATGGTCCCGGAGCGGGCGAACGCACGTTTTCTCTTGGAAAAAATGCCAGCGAAGTTCTTAAATCTAGCACTCTAGCAGCTAGTGTAGGAAAACATAAAATTAAAATTTTATGCGATTCCGGTAGTTCAGTTTCCCTGTTTAGCGCGAAACTCGTGAAAAATTGGCCATGTTTGAAATAAAAAATTCGTTGTCAAACTGTTTTAAGCAGTGAAATTGTTGTATTACCTCAGGTTAATTTATGTTTAACTTTAACTGACGGTACAGTTTTAAAAACACTAGCTTGTGTGTCCCCCGCAACTAGGACGTTCGACGTCGTGCTGGGAGTTCCTGGCGTTAATTTACTAAACAAGACCCTCGTGCCATCTATAACAGCCCGCTAAGTGAGTCTACCCCTAGCGCTAAAGCGGCAACACCCCCAGCTACAACCCGTCTCCGCAGGGAAGAGGGAGATCATTTGGCAGAAGCGGTCGAGCGTGACGCAATGTGCATTCAAGCGTTAAGTGTAACTTGATACTGTAAACGCAGGCTGCCGAAAAACTTCGTTTTTACAACAAACAATTTTTTTTTTTCTTGAGCGCACCAAAACGCAAAAAGACCTCGGTCTTAAACCATTCGCAGAATTTTTAATAATGGACAGAAACAGCCCATCTTGCAACCATTTAATAGCCCAACACATTATCTAAGTCTTCGGAAAGCCCGATCTCAAAAATTCCATACAGAACTTTCACAATCGCCATTTGAAAACTACTCCAAAATTACCGCAGCGCCGCCATTACCGAAACTTGTAACTTGTATTTTCTATTTTTATTGCTTTTATTTTAGGGCATAATAAAAAGCCCAAAGACACTAGCTTAGTTGTGATTTAGGAGGGGCTTCCATTTATGGTACTTAACCTCACATACATGTGGATACAGACAACTTTTAAAGTGTGATATTTTTTATTATCTTGAACAGCTGCAACACGTATGAAAAATTTCCACCACGATCATTACCAGTCGTAACTTTAAAATTATAAATCCACATTAACTTAAAAACGTTATAGCATTCACTAAGCTAGTTTATATATCCTTTTTATACTTTATTAATAATCTTTTGCCCTCAAAACGCTACCATTAGTCTGAACTAATTCGACAACAGCAATCGCCCGACACAAATTTTAGTGTATATATTTTTTTCTTAAATCTCTACAAAAATCTGACTGGACCCATCCGAATGTTACTACTAGCTTATCCTACTATTAAAACCAAAAGAAAGTTATAAAGATCTGTTCCCAAAGCAATCCAAAGTCAAACTGCTTAAAACTTGTTGTTTTAAACCTAGTTGTGGTGTGTAACACTGCAGTTTACCGTTAAAGCTTATTTAATTTAATAATAATGATTTATTCATTACCAAACCAAAGTACTAAGCTTTAACAAGAGCCTATTCACGATGTGCATTTGAAAATATTCAATCAATAGTCAATTTCCCAATGTAAAGGCCTTTCCCAAAGTTCAAGAGTTGAAAACTCGGTTTGGCCTATCTTTAACCATTCCCTACTCCTTCAAACGGCTCTACACCAAAACCCTTTGCTCTACCGACTTTCCCATTGTTCTCCTGGCCCTCCACCAATCAGACCCCGTAGCTCTCCTCGGCGTCCGCACTTTTGCAACCAAATCCGCTGCTCCAGCATAAAAAGCCCCAGTTGCCCTCCCTCTACAGCTCGCAGATCTCTCAAGCTAGAAGGGTCATGCCGGTCGGGAGTGTAGATGTCACGTCCGTGGTTGCCATGCCGGGCAAAATGGTAGTGGTTGTAAGTAACTAGTTTAACTTTCGAAGTTTATCTTTAGGACCCCCCAATTCTAAATTTATAGTCTAACTTAAATTAACCTCTAGCCTAGAGTCTTTATGGTTGGTAAGCCTTATCGGCATTGCTGGTCTTTACCACCATAATGTTAGAGTAGGCATCTCTTCCTAAAAAGCCAGTTTCATACTTTGTTCATTTCTTAAATGTAAACAAAGGGACGGTTTGATCCTCGTGGAAAAATAACTGTTGGACGACTTGAAAACTACAGTTGTCAAATATAGTTGCAACTTAGCGGACGCGATTCAGCTTGCTGGGTATTCCAGGATTGGAACCCAAGAAAAAAATGCTTTTTCTAATCTAAATTAAGAGTGTTTAAGAACAGACATCGTTGTTCTTGATTTTATGTGAATTTCAAATGTAAATTCTATTATTTCGTTTTTGCAAAACTTGTAGAAGCCAAACTAGTGAACTCAAATGTAAAGTGTTTTTTTTTTCATTATTCTGATGTTTTCAAAATAAAAACCAAGAGTTTTTAAACCTCAGGTTCGTTCCCTAGCAGAACGGAGATGCGGAGACGTTACAAGCACCTAGCCCGTCGTAGCTTCCGCCGCTACAGCGGAACGGGAACGCAGGACCCAAGATGCAGCGTAGTAGTAAGTGTTGAGTGACCCCGGAAGGGGAACGGAGGATGGGAGAGATCCCAAAGGAACGGCCTCAGCGCAAGATGAGCTCGGAACGGGAAAAGAGAAACTGTCCATGACAGAATGAATGAATTTCATTGATGTCTTTGTGGGGAACGGAACTACCACCACTTAAGTAGGAATGAAGATAACGTTCATCCGCGGGACGGTGGTATGCGGAATGGAATGTGGAATCCTGTGCAGAAGTCGAAAGGGATGCTCAAAGAACGACCAAGCGTGGCGATTGCCCTAGGAGAAATGATGCCGACAGGATGCTGCGCTGGAGCTTATATAAGCTGGCCCAAGCCCGCGCATGCGCAGTACTGTACGAGCCCGACAGGGAAGTCAACACTCAAGCTTCTAGGGAAATAAATGCTCAAAAGGGGGAAACTGGTATAAAACATCCTCGGCTATAAAAACAGTCCAACAAGTTTCTGTCAATCTGCCTGTCGAAAATTCGTAAATACTGAGAAATATTTTTTTTTTCAAATTGAGCGTCATCGTGGAAATTAATAACTTATAGTTCGATCATCCGAAATAGCATGGTGAGTTTTTTAAACGACATGACTTCTACTGGTGATTATGTTGCTTTAAATAAGTTTGCTGATAATGCTGCACTCCAGAAAAACCTAGTTGCGAAAAAAATGAGTGGTTCAGCTCAGTTTCAAAATTTGCTAATCAATGTAACCAAATTGTTAAGCAACCAAAAAAGCGTTTGGCTATGATTTGACTTTCTTTCACATGAGGTGATGCTACATTATTAACCTGGGCTTTTAAGGTGTTTGTGTGACCAACCCTTGGAAGACGCAAGTTCTATTTGGTCTCTCTCCACTTATTGGGAGATATTAACACTCTCTCCACTTATTGGGAGATATTAACACTCTCTCCACTTATTGGGAGATATTAACAATGTTGAATCAGTTCATCGAAATTTCACCAAATACCTGTGTAGGATGAAAAAGAAATCCTACGCTGAATGCTTGGTAGTCCTTAAACATGAATTTGACTAGCTATTCAATTTCTGTAGGGTCACATGGATTTACTGGCAGAATGCTTTTTTTTTTGTTGTTGTTTTTTTTACCTTGCTTGAATATTACCGGATATGTGGCCAGCTTGTTGTCGCTCGGGCAAGGCGCAATTGTAGAAAGTTTTTCTTTGTTAATCGCGTGGTGAATGTTTGGAACTCTCTATCTGTCAATGTTGTTGAGGCACCCTCACCTATTGTTTTTAAAGCTAAACTTTGAAAAAGTTACCTTCATACATTTTTAAGACGTTCTTTTTGACATTACCATATTCTGGTAAATTTTCTTTTTTAGCTTCTTGTTTCTTTTTTTTTTTTTAACCTAGTTTCTTCTGACCTGTCAAATGATGTCAGCCGCCAGGCCATTTTACCTATTTGTGAAATTAGACTGGGTGTTAACGACACTTTCGTGTCCTCCTCTTTCTGTACGCTTTAGTTGTTACAAATGATATAATAATTAAAAAGGCCTAATTTTAAATATAAATATGCTTCTTAAAAACGTTAAAATGATTTTGAAGGAGTAGGCTAATCACACCCAAAGGATAGAAATTCGTCCACGGAGCATCTGAGCAAAATACAAGCTTTGTTTTCCGTAACTGCTAACAAGTTTCAAAACATCCTCTCAATAGATCCAGACCTCGCATGGGTTCAGGCTCAGTTAAGTTGCATTATTAGCTTATAGCTTTACAAAGTCTTTTAAGAAAATTGCGCTTTGACCAATTATGCGGAAAAGATCTCATTGTGGCATAATGCCATTACAAAATAAGGCAATTACATTGCCAGTAAACAGATTGTAATCGTTATAATTTAATAATTTTCCTCAAATATTAATAATTTTAAACATGTCAAAAACTAGGTTGAAAATGCTGTTTTGCCTGATGGCAAAAACCATGGTAAAACTATCTAAAGGTACGGCCTAAGTGCCAGACCATCTATCTTAAGCAATGAACTAGCTTCTTTTTTGTCCTTGTGATAATTTGTCGGCACATTTTTTAGACCAGTATTTTCTTACATTTTCTCAAATTTCGGCTAGCTTATTCAAAAAATTGATTAAATACTTTTGCAACCTACAAAAAATTTTGAAAATTTTACTTAGGCCTGCAATAAAACAAACTGATTAATTTCCTTTACCTCGACGCAATCCTGCATTGGCCCCTGCTGGCAAGGATCTCCAGCCCCAGACATTTTGGCTACTTTCTCCAACCTCTCCTCCACAACTATGTCATCATCTCATAAGAAGAGCTTGCTTTCATTTCTTCTTCTTTTACAAAATTAGCCTGAGGGAAAGAAAAGGACAATCAACTGAAATTCCTTGAAGACCAGAGATGAAAAAATAAACAAAAAAACTGAACACCAAAGTTTCAATAGTTTTATTAAAGCCGTGCAGGAAAGCTACTTAAGCTACCCAAAATCCCACTGTATAGAATAACCCAAAAGCTTCTATTATTCAAAACAAAACTATGTAGAAGAGACGAAAAGGCCAAGCACAAATTCTTTACTAA
>JAHWFP010271634.1:4903-57476 GCA_023313725.1 Lithobius niger
CCCCCCCCCCCCCCCCTCGAGCGCAAAAACGCAAAAAGACCTCGGTCTTCTCTTCTCAGCCGTTTCGTCAATAATGGACCAAAACGGCCAAACTCTTCAACCCTTAATAGCCTGAAACAATAGCTACCTCATGGGGAAAACCGAATTTGAAAATTCCTTCTAGAAAATTCAGAATCCACATTTGAAAATCTCACGAAACCAACCGTAGCACTCCTCATTTCCGGCCGCCATTATTGAAACTCGTTGTACATTTGTAGTATATTTTTATTATTCTTTTCGGGCAAAAAGCCCACATACACTAGCTTATTTGTGAATTAGGAGGGGCTTCTTTAATTGGTACTTAACCTCATATACATGAGGATACAGACATTTTAAGTGTGATATATTTTATTGTGTTTGAACGATCGCAACTGCTATGAAAAATTTCCACTAAGAACAAAAACTGTCTTAACTTAAACAGTTAAATCATCCAACTTAATTAATGCGTTATAGCATTTATCTAAGCTACTCTATTTAATCTTTTCTTATATTCTTTTACCCTCAAAAACGCTACCATTAGTCCGAACTAATTCCACATCGGCAATCACCGGACACGAATTTTTATGTAAATATTTTTGCTCAAAATCTCTACCAAGACTCCTACTGTGACCATCCGAATGTTTGCAATAGCTTGTCCCTCTATTAAAACTACAAATCTTGAAAAGATCTGTTCCCAATGAAATCCTAAAGTCAGTCTGTACAAAGAAACTCAGTCCCCCCCCCCCCCCAAACTAGTTGTGGTTGTGTAACACTGCAGTTTACTGTTAAAGCTTATTAAATCTAATAGTAGTGATTTATTAATTACCCAAGCCAAACTACTAAGCTTTAACAAGAGCCATTTCACAAGTACTCCTGTAAATATTCAATCCATAGTCCATATTCTAATGTAAAGGCCCTTCCCAAAGTTCAGGAGTTAAAAACTCATTTTGGCCTATCTTTTACATAACCCTACTCCTTCAAACGGCTCTGCACCAAAACCCTTTGCGCTACCGAATTTCCCATTGTTCTCCTGGCCCTCCACCAATCAGACCCCCGCAGCTCTCCTCGGAGTCCGCACTTTTGCAACCAAAATCCGATGCTTCAGCATAAAAAGCCCCAGTTGCCCTCCCTCTACAGCTCAGTCAGCACAGCTCACAATCTCACAAGGTAGAAGGGTCACGCCGGTCGGGAGAGGAGATGTCACGTCCGCGGTTGCCAAGCCGGGCAAAATGGTAGTGGTTTGTACGTTACTTGTTTAGCTTAAAAGTTTATCTTTAGGACCCCCCCAATTCTAAATTTATAGTTTAACTTAAACTTAACTTCTAGCTTGTAGCTTTTATGGTTGGTAAGCCATCGGCATTTCTGGCCCCCTACCTCCATAATGCTAAAAAGCTAGGTTCATTCTTTGTTCATTTTAACAAACTTAAATGATAACAAAGGGATGGTTTGATCTTCGTGGATTCGGGGAAAAATAACTGTTGGACGACTTGAAAAATAGTTGTCACATATAGTTGCAACTTGGCGGACGCGGTTCAGCTTGCAGGGTATTCCTGGATTGGAACCCAAGAAAAAAATCTTCTTTATCTAATCGAAATCTAAGTGTATTTGAGAAATAAAATAACTGTTCTTGTTCAAACGAATTTTAATGTAAATTCAAGTGTTGTTGCTTTTCCAAACTTGTAAAAGCCATTCTAGTAACCAAGTGTAAAGTACTCATTTTTATATTGCTGATGTTCTAAAATAAAAACCAGGAGTTTTAAACTTCAGTGCATTTACTAGTTGATTAATTGTTCCCAGTGTAAACTATTATGCAGCCCTTTTAGCTTTATACTTGGTTTAAACAGTTAGATAATTCCACCGTTGGTGGCAGTGATAAATACCGGTAGCATTAAGGTTAGGCCTATAGTTAGGACACCGACGCTTCATTCCCGGGACTGTAGCCCATGCTGTGCTTATTAACGTAAGAAATCGCAATAACCACCAACACTTGATGCTAAGAAGTACTCGTCAACCAATGATGTCGGGGGTGTTACACAGTTGTTGTTGGAGATGAACGGCTGAGACCGATGAGAGCAGGCGGATCTGAACCAGGATGTTGCACGAGGGACGAGGGTCATCACGAGGGTAGTCAATGGTTTACAATGAAAGGTTGAATGGAGGTTGCATGACCAGGTGTGCTTGTCGATGTCAGAAGAGGAGCTGTGACGCCTCTTGTTGGAAACGAAAGGTGGAGAACAATAACGCTTGCGACAGGTTTCACCTGAAGTTGATGCTGTAACCCGTTCACGAGTGTTGGACCTGCTCTGCGAGGAGGGTGGCGGCGAGGGCCGAGACGTCCGTCGCTTGTCGTGAAAGACCGTAGCCTATGGCCTTTCCCTAGAGTTCATGAACTTGGTATGTCGAGAAGTGTTGATCGGTGGGGAATGCGAGCAGCTTCGAAGACAGGCTTCGGGAGTGGCGAGCAGAGCTGGACAAAAAGCCTCGAGAGTTACAGCTGGTGGGCGAGGGTGATGAAGCTTCAGTCCATTTTATGGGGCTTGGTTTTCTGTTTAAGTTTTATTACGATGGAGAGTTAGAAGTTCAGGAGATGAATGCACGCTCTTGACCGAAAAGGGGGCAAAACGTGGTGGACGAATTGACAGTGGTGCCATTGGGAGCCAACGAAAAGGCGGGTGACAGGAAAGATGGGGTGGGGGCTTCTTTCGGCACGTGGACAGGCCTGGGAGTGAGATGACAGGTCGGTAGCATTCGTCAAAGCCGATGGGCAGAGAAGAAGAGATCGGACGACAGTGTAACCAAATGACGAAAGGACACAGGTGGATGAAAGGTTTTTAATGATGGGGGAAAAAAGCAAGCATGACGTGTGAACAACAGCTTGAGAATAAAAGATGGCAACCTGTTGCACCTCGGCACTTTTATAGGAGGGGTGCGTGCCATGCGCACTTGGGTTACCAAGTTAGCTGGATCTAAACAACTTAAAATCGCAAATAAAGAAAGCATTCGAGAAGAGAAATCTAAATTTCCAGGTAATGATATTTTCGAACGGCAAATAGAAAGTAGTTAAAACTACTAATTACCACAAAAGAACTACTAAAGTTGTAACTTATTTTTGTTGCAGTAGTTAGTAACTGTAGTTTAATTCCTTTTTTAGTAGTTGATGTCCATCACTGCATTGCAACGTTTAAAAATAAAAGTAGATTTATTTTAGCACTGGCCATCCATTACGAGCTAAAGTTCTTTGCTAAACAGAAATAATCAAAAAGTCATGATTTTTCAAGATGATGAAAACAAAAATCCATTCTCATTAAAAAGATGGAATTTGAGTCCGGTTGGGTGGTTCGAAAGTGGAGAAAAGTAATGAAACAAGCAAAGTAACGCCTTTCGTGTTTCAACATATTTTTGTGGATCTACCTTCATGACAAGAGTGGAAAGAATATGGTTTCAGCAAGCAGGAAGTCTACCTTCATCCCTAGGACCCGGAGAGTCGAAAACAACCTGCCACAATAACAAAAAACGTGAAAGGAAAATGTTTCATGGCGTCCCGGTAACCAACCAAAAGCGCTTCAGTCTCACACAGTAGTTACCTATTTTAATATGTACAGTACATAATGTTTTTTTACTGTCCCTCTGGTCCCTTTAACAGTCCTGGTAACCACGTTATGGAAGATTTCCATATACGACTGTTCATTTTTGGGGTTCATTGTTCACCGTGGAATGTTTCACCTTGTTGCAATCCTAATTCTCTCTCCTGCTGATTTCGTGGTCCCTCATAATTGCCATTCCTTTGGCTTTATGAGGCCTATGTGAAAAAAGGATGCCATATTCTATCACGGCATCCTTTGCTTTCCATGACAAAACACGCGTTTTGTTAGAAACGTTTCAAACTTTCGACAGGTGCAACAATGCAGTGAACTACGCTAATTGTTTGAAATCTTAAAGGTACATGAATCCTGTCGGCTTTCCTGTATGACTCGGTTTTGCGACAATACTTCAAACGTATGCAAATGTTGCCAACACAATCATTCCTTGTTTCTTTTTTTTTCTTTTTCGTGAGAGATGTTTTTACGACATTAACTCTTAACCTGCGTAAATGTGGCGAACGCTATTCACAACAGGTCGCACGACATACCGGAAGGATTTAGGTCCCGTTAACTGGCAACAACATTAGTTGTTTAAGAACCGCTGTTCCCGTGCATGGGGAGGGGGAGGAACTGGGGTTAAGGAAAATTTCAATTCGTGGATAGTAACTAGCAGACTTGTATTTACAAGATGCACACACTAGTTAGCGATTGGAAACTGAAACAGTATTAGGGATCGGCCGATATGACTTTTTACCGATACGATACCGATGAAGGCTAAACCGATTCGATCCGATACCGATGTCGATACCAATAATAATAAATCACGACTAAAAGTTTAAATTCCATACAACTGCAACTTCAGTTTCTGGTACCGCATGGGTTCCAACTGTTGAGAATATTCAAAAAGTTCTGCGCAGCAATAACAGCATTTTAAATCTTATTCCTACATATGGCTGCAATACATTCATCTTCTCAGTTAGCTTTTAATTTGGTCGGTGTAAAACAGAGCATTGGAAATGTCACGTGCTACATTTTCATTACAAACTGAGCAAATGGCTTTGCTTTTCTCACTTGGTTATTGCTTTTGCCGTGCTTGGCGTCAGTTTTGCAGGGAAGACTTGCGTTTCTTGGCGTAACGAATATCTGTACCGGAACCGATATCGGGTCCGATACCGATATGGCAAAAACACCGATAAATACAGATTATACCGATACCAATATCAGACTATTCCTAAATTGCATCCTAGCCAATTACTACACCAAAGGAAAATTCCCTTACCTTGTTAATCTTGTCCTTTTGATGCGTGAGTAATGCAGTGAAATGAGACAAGGCATCACAGTTCAGCACTACTTGTGTCTGTTCATCAGTTCCAGTCACAATATTCCCAACAGCTCTAAGGGCCGCAGTCTACATAATTTAGAAAATATTAAGAACCATACCAGTAAACAACAATCTAGTTTTACAAAAGAGAAAAAAAAAGAACCTAGCTTTAATTCCTTACCTGAACTTTAACTTCTTTGTGGCTCAACAGTGGAACAAGAAACTGGACAACACCGGAATCGATTACCATCTGTAAGTTTTAGATAATTGTATAAAACAAAAAAAAAACAGGACTTGCATAACAACTTTCAGTTTACGAGCACAAATACATGGACATCATAGTGGGCAACACAAACTACCGATATCGAAATTGGTTAGTTATTGTAGGATCTACAGATGAACATGAAATCAAGTCAAACGCCGATAGATCGAAATATGACAGAATATAAAACAGAATACTGTCGAAAACTAAGCTGAAAATCACACCGACTAAAAATTCTGAACCTTTTATAGACTAATTTACTATTGCTATGTATTAAAAAAATATTAAGCGCTTAAACTGCAAACGTTAGAAGTGATGCGAGGTCAGCAGTCAGCACGTAGTGCGTTATGTATTAATTTGTAAATGTAATTTGTGTTGAATGTAAAAATGAAAGAAGCTGAAAAAAATAAGTGCCGCAAACTTTATTTGTAAAACAGCGAGACTATGAAGAGCTCACAACTTGTCGCTTGGGCTGCAAAACCTTTCGCGACCCTTCACCCAGCTATATTCAATGTATTGGCTGGGAAGAAGCAGGATGTTAACTCTCAGGAATTTTTGTCATAATGCAGACTACAATGCACAAATTTAATTAGGGACACCATTCTGGGATAAAAACTAGGGGGATTGTAGACGTAAGGCCACACAAAAAAAAAAATAATTGGTTAGCAGACCCTGTCTGGTGATCAAATTTGCCTCTGGTCATCGCTTTTTAATTGTAAGCTAAATTTATTAAACTTATGTACAAGGAAAAGCGATTCAGTTAGTGAAAATAAGTAGTATTTAGTCTAAGT
Organism: Lithobius niger; assembly: GCA_023313725.1. NCBI lineage: Eukaryota > Metazoa > Arthropoda > Chilopoda > Lithobiomorpha > Lithobiidae > Lithobius > Lithobius niger. Next base: position 10,877 of record JAHWFP010271634.1, read on the forward strand.
TGGCATTCAATTACTGTACTCTATGCAGACTTGAGTTACTTCCGATAAAATAAAAAATAAAATAAAAACGAGGCTCAAAAACTGGTCGTGTAAACTTGATGAAACTCGGTGTGAGGGTAGCCCTCGTCCGTACGCACATTTTGACCGTCGATCCCTGAACGTGGACAGGTCATACCTAAGTCGGGCAGTGGGTAACATGTACAGAAACCTCCGCCTGGTGGGCTGGTTACTTTTGGAATGAAAATGCCCGAGAACAAGAATGAATAAAGTCGACATACAGTAACTAAACCTGGAGATAACACTTTTACTAAGGCTGTGCCGATGCCACTTTTCCCCGATGTCAAATAATAACTTAATAAAGAATACAGAACGTGTTGATACATCAGTAATTTATGATGTAACAAATGTATCACTTTTACAAAGAAATTGTTTGCCAACACTTTATAGCTCAACGATATTAAAACCTAGCAGATTATTTATAAGTACAACAACAACAACATGCCATGTTATTATGAAAATGCTGATTTTGGACAAAACAAGCCAATGCCGGTACTTTTTCCGGTACTTGTTAACCTGGTGCCAGTCCGATACCAATACCAGTGGTACCTGCAGCCGGTCCCGGAACCAGTATTGGTGGTACCTGCACAGCCAAACTAACTGGTTTTTTTTTTCGAGGAGGGGGGGGGGGAGATTTTTTTTTTTTATTTTGACAGCTGTAAGTAAATTTTAACAACTACCGTAAATCGTGGATTAAACGCCCATGAGCTTATGCTGTTAATTTGGCAAAAATAGGGGGTTGGGCTTTAAATCAAGCATTATCAATTTTCTAACCTTTCTGGACATCTATTACAGAAAATTCCAAGTTTTTTAACGATCTCTAAAAGACCAATTTTTACATCATTTTAATTGCTGTGAAGAAGGCAGGAGGCTGAGGTGAGCGATGTCTTGTGCAGGTGCTAGAAGCTAAAGGAAGAGTCTACTATTACTAGTAGGGTTGGGAAAAACCGGTTATTTGCCTAAACGTTTACTAAACGAACCTAATTTACCGTTTACCGTTTAAACGGTTCTCTTCCCCCCCCCCCCCAACAAAGTAAAAAAAAAAAGCTTGGAAACCTACATTGTTGTTTAACTAAAATTAAAACTAAACCAACATTTACATTTCCAAAAATAAACTTAAATTGTACCGCAAATTATTAAAAAAATTAAGCATTATGAACGATTGTTGATATTCGGTAAAGTCAGAAAACATTAGGGGGGGGGATAGGCTAACACCTTTCAAACTTCACCTATAAGTTCATCGAATCGTAACAGACAAGTAGTAAACACCGGGTAGCAGTTTTTTCCGTCTATTTGGTCGATGCGGGAAGTAAATCTTGCAGTAGGCCTAATCATAACATTTTTTATTTACCTTGATTATTATTTTTGTTGTAGGTGTCGTCAAAACTGGCGTTAAATTACTTTCGTGTGATGAAAATAGCACGTGGTTTAAGCGATCGTGACACATTAATCACGGAACAACATGCAGCCGCCGTCTTGTCGCGTTTGAACGCTGGGAATTCTGGGGAAATCCCCTTTCCGGCTATCATCGATGTTGACATTAATATCAACCAATAAACTGCTCCGTTTCAACAGCCGCTGGTGCCTCCTTTAGTATCGCGAACTCCGATTAGTTGATTCATGCTAGGTGCTTGTTGAACGCGTCGGGGCCAGTCATTAAATGACGTCACACACAGCGAGTAACGGCCGTTTCCATTGGAACAAGTGTGCACGCTTCCTTTGTGTACAGCCGCTAGGAGCCAAAGATGGCGGCCCGCAATGGATTGCGTGAGCGCTGTCAACGATCGTTAATATTTTAGAACTTTAAACAACTTTAAGGTAATAAAAACATTTTTTAAAATGGCAGAGTAGGTGAAAAATACTGCAGAAGCATAACCAGTGGCTGTCAGCATTCCGAGATCGCCCAGTTCAGAAAGTGTAGCGATTTCTTTGGCCGAACTTTTTTGGTATTCTTGGCCAAGAGCAGTTTAGATAATCGTATACAGTAAAACCTCAGTTCGGATAACTGAGGTTTTACTGTACATTATATAAACAAAATTTATGGCTATCCAATCAGAATAAAATAATTAATAAAAAAAAGCGAAGTATGATGCGAGACAAAACATAAGACTGACACCTTTCCAACCAAATGTTTACAAATTAGTACCCTTTTCCCATTTTTTCGGTTATAAATAAACGAAAAATGCTAAACGTTTAAACGTTCAAATTCCGGTTAACCGTTTAAACGTTTAACCGTCCCAACCCTAATTACTAGAGGGAGGGAGAAGGGGCCAGTATACATAGCAATTAGTACTATAGATTCACACCATATAACTTAGATAATTTTTCGTAGAAAAACGACAATTTGAGGGGTGGGCTTTAACTCCACTATTTCATGATTTTGACTTTACAGCATTTTAGGGGGTGGGCTTTAGCTTCAACTGGGCTTTTAATACATGATTTACGGTACTTAAGAGTAAGTTGATTTGCGTTCAAGTTATGCAAGTTTTAACAACTGTCATTACATAGATTACACACTCTTTTTGGGCATGAAAATCATATTGTCCAGTCAAACTAGTATTAAAAGCGTAAAACAAATTATTTAAACCCTTTTTCCATTAAACTTTATATTGAGTAAAAAAAAGTCCAGTTTTTACAGCTGCTTAACACATTGGATACCTTGACCTTCGATACAAGGGTGGGTGAGCATCCATGCTAAGAACAAAATCCAACTTAGATGAAGGGGGGGGGGGGCTTGAGTATTAACCCTTTAAGGCATGCACTTGCGCTAAGGGCTCATAACTGACTTGTAGGGAAAACATCATAGCGTCTCACCCACTTGAAGTAATGAAACCTGTGTCATTTTTTTGCTTAATGATCTGGCCTTCATATCCCATTTTTTGGTTTACTGTTATTGCCTTGAAATTTTCGATCTGACCTGTAGAAAATCTGTAAACCCTGATTATACAGCGGGCGTATTTGGGCGCACCCATCCTTAAAGGGTTCAGTGAGGGTGGAAAGTAAATAGGAATTAAAAAAAAACGATCTTGATGACTGCTCTGCTTCAGGCTCAAAAACTTTTTTTTCTTCTATTTTCGCATTTTATTAAAGTTGACTTCGTTACTCCACGGGAATCTCGTTGATACATGGTGATCTCGTTAATCCATTCGGTAAATTGTCGAGTGGTTAAAAAGACTGCATTGCCAACAAATGGACTTCCGTTGTCACGTGTTGAGTGGCGACCATTCATCTCCAGGTTTAACAGCAACATTATTTTTTTTTATAATTTGGTTCCTTGTAAAGTACGATTTGAGTCTTTTCCAGCCAGATATTAACAATGTGTAAGAATGCCATACTTTTCAAACCCCAGAAACTAATGAATTTCTGACTTTTCCAGCTAGCATACGAACCCAGGTTATATACTAGCCTAGGCAAACAAAATTAAATTTGCATTGTTAAGGTAATGTCCTAAACAATACATGTGAAATTGCTCCAAATAACTTAAAAATAACAATAGTTTTGGTGGTAATCATACTTGGTGTTGAAACCTTACAGAAACAGTTCATTGGTGTCATCACTGTACTATCATACTATGGTATCACCGTATCGGTATACCAGTACAAAATGATATCTGTGATGGGTTCTACAAGATCGACATCAGTGTTCGGTTTACTAAAGCCGATAGGTTTACTGATTGATGGGTGCAGGTAACTAACTGTACCACAAACACCAACATTCAGAAAGATTTTAACTTCAAATTCTACTGGCTACCACACTCGCATCCATCATAAAATGGAATTCAAAACTCTTATCGACTTCTTACCTGAATCTGCTCGTTACCACCATCTGTTAGATATGAGAGTGCCCATACTGTGTCAACCAAAATCTGTAACATAAAACCAATAATAAATTAAATTGAAGGATATTTCCGCAAACTCAAGCTGAATTCTTGACTTTTCCAGCTAGCGTACGAACCCAGGTTATCTACTAGCCCAAACAAACAAAATTAAATTTGCATTGTTAAGGTAATGTCCACATCTTTTTCACCTGCAGCAACTACCATGCTTTTGAGTCAAGGAAATAATCTTTTGGTTACATCCAAAACTAAACTTTAAGTAAGCTAGTCAAAAAAATGTTCATTTTTATTACTGTTTATCGTTTAAGTACAATGGTTTGAATGAATTAGGCTGAAGTTCCAAGTTTTCACTGCCACATCTCACGAAGTAGGGTGAGAAGTCGGATGTAAGAATCCAAAAACATTCCTTGAATTTTCAATGTTTCAAGAAAAAATTGCACAATACGAAGTGACAAGTGGGAAAAAAAAAACTATTTTTTACTATCCTAAATACTTACCTAGTACCATGTACTAATATCGCTTATTGCCCAAACTTAAATAAATTTAATTATTTGACCAATTATTAATAATTTATAATAATCCCGCTATGGGTACTGTGTCCATTCCTTTGTAATGTTAGTACCGTCGCCATTTTCTCATGCCGCTTTTAGAACCACCAGGTACAGCGAAGCGGGGTGGCGGGAGGGCTGTACTGGACAGTATTAACAAGCATTGAAATTCCGTTTCTTACTATCTGCAAAATAGTGCTTCAGTACTATGTGCTGATTTTGTCCTATTGGAAGAGGGTCAGGTAGAACACAATTTTTTTTTTATACTTTTAACTACCACCAAGTGTTCTTCCATAGTTTTGGCCACAATGGAGCCACTAGTGTCTCTGCGGTAGTGGCTTATGAAAGTGTTTTTGTTTGTTCATGAACAAGCAGCGACAACTTCGTCAAGGAGAGTGCCACACTCGTATGTCCATGAAGCTACTAAGGCCCTTAGTTCGCGAGACCGCACCTCACTTGGAACATCCACGTGATTTGGACCAAGTTCATAGGCATGTTTTATAACTTCACAAATCCATTTGCCTAGTTTGAAGGGGGTAACTGGAATCGGAAGCACTTCTGATATTTTGTCGACTTGGAGTTAAGGGGAGTTGGAGGGAGTTCTTTCGGAAAGCAGTTGTCTCGTCGCAGGGATTTGGGTCCTTTCGAAGTAGTATCTGAGAGTCCTTACTGGACATTGCACTCTTTCATTTCCCTCAGGATCAACAACCGGACCCAAGGCTTTAATGTAAAGTGGTTTGGGAATAGCATCAGGTTTGAGGTTCTTGAATGCAATTACTTTCCCTTGAGGAAGGTGACGCCATCAAGTTTCAGGATGATGATGTGGAGAAGTTGATCTTTTTCCTTCCCATATCCCTGAAGTGTAGTCCTGTTAAGTGAACTCCCCAACCTGTCGTCGAGGCATCTGTGAAGAGTAGAGCATCTGGGGTTGGTTTGTGTACTGGAACTCCCTCTTGGAGATTCGAAGGGGCCCGCCACTACGTGATGTTTTCTCGAGGGAGATTGTGTAAATGGATCCAGTCTGTTGAGGATGTCTATGGAAACCATTCATCTTTTGGGAACCAATGGATTGGTCTTGATCGCCATTGTCCTTGAGAAACTAATTTTGCATTTAGTCTACAAGACTTTTAAGTGGTACGAGCTTCAGGGCTGTTATAGTCTTGAAGCAATTTTCCGAGATACTTTTGAAGCTTTTGAAATTTTTCTGAAGAAGGTTGTGAAGGTTGAATTCCGCTCACTAGAAAGATGAAAACCATGGCTGAAGTGAATCTTGACTTGGTATGGTTTATGTCTAGTTCGAGAATGTAGAAGAGGCGGGAGAAATTTTTGAAGGTGAATCTTTAATTTGAGCCTTGATGTGTTTCCATCTAGTGCAGGTGACATATAACTGGATGAAAAACTGCAGTGAACACTTGCGGGGCGGTGCTGAACCCGAAAGGTAAAGACTTCAAAATAAGTCTTTCGCGTTTGACACGAAGTGGAAAATATGAAAAAGAAAATGTGAAAAACGAAATGATGAAGGGGGTGTGCAAGTAGGCATCTTCGAGGTCGACTGAGATTGTGAATTCATCTCTCTGAAGAGCTTCCCGACTTGATACTATCATTTCCATTTTGAAATGTTCCTTGTGGAGAAGTTGGTTTACTTTCCTCAAGTTGAAAATTAATATTGTTCCTCCTTTCTTTCCAATGACTCTTGCAGGACTTTAAAATCCTTTTGTGTTTACTGAAGACAGTCTCAAGTCTAATATTTAACGCTGTGTGGTCCAATGCGGACTTAAGTAACGGTAGGGCTTCGATTGTCTGCATTTCTTGGTTAGTGGAGGGCGGTTTAGCATGACGAGGTGGAGCCTGTTTCCTTAGTGATGGCTGTGGCTGGTGAATTTTGAGAATGGGTCTCTTGCCGGTTAGTGGAAGGAGCGAAAGGTGACAAACCTTTGCGTCTGCGAGTTCAACGCGTTTCCATAATTTCTGGTTGCTGGCAAGGAGGTTGGCTATGTTGGTTTTTTGTTCCTGAATGATTTTGTCCACACAGCTTAGTTTTGATTTGATTGTGGAGAACTCCTTGGCGAGCTGGGCACAATTCTTCATTAGACGAGCTAGTTCCTTTTTGTTGACGAGTCAAGTTTGTGTCGTAGAATGCCGTGTAAAAATTATTTGCGATGGAACTTCGAAGGAGGCGTTGGTTTGGAGACGTGAGTGTCGAGTCCAAAAGTTTTTGTCGTATTTGTTGAAGGGTTGGTAGGGGCACTTGGTGCGTCGGTCGATGATGGGTTTCCGGCTTCCAGGCTTTCACATGGTTGTGTTGCATCAGGAGGCTGAAGGGAGGCTGTTGCTTCAGGTGCAGATTTGTTTGCGGTTTCGGAAGGTGTTGGTTTCATGGAGCCGGCGGGTCTAACAGAGGAAGGGATGGATGTTGTTGCTGTGGTTTCTTTCGACAGTCAGGGAGAGGCGGTATAGTTTGCAGCTTTTTCTCTTGCTCTTTTGTCCTAATTTGACACGAGTCGAGATGGTGGAGACAACGGAGTGGCGGGAAGAAGGGTGTGCGATTGAGAGAGTCGCAGGCTGATGAGCGGGAAGGTGAGGTGGTGATAGAGGGAGGCAAGAAGCCTGCAGTGAGACAAGGGAGGAACGTGGGCCGGAGGTCTTGAAGCTTGGTTCGAGAGATGTTGGAGACAAGGAAAGGGTTCGTACACAGACAAAACCATTTTCAAGGGCAACTCAAACCCAATTTCAAGGGCGTTTTGCACACCAAATTGTTAAAAATAACCTTAAAATATATTCAATCTTTTTGGTAGCCTATACTCTATAATTCAATAAACATCCAATTAAAAGTTATTTATTTTACCCCCATCATGGGACAAGTTGCCTTTCCAATACCGCACTTATATGTGAATACGAACGAAGATACATCGTATTGTTAACAGAAGATAATCATTAGGCATTTATTTATTTATGAATTTAAGCATAAATTGACTGTATTTCATCCAACATAGTACGCTAACAAAATTTAAGGCTCTTCCAAAAAAATTACCAATTTTCAAGGCTTTTTAAGCCTTGAATTTTTGGTTTTAAAATATAAGGCTTTTCAAAGAAATCAAGGTCGTGTACGAACCCTGCACGGATGACAGGTGAGGCGTGGTTGAGAGGGTGGAGGACAAAAATTTCTCACTTCTCTCATGTTTTAATCGAGGTAAACAGTGAGCGCGAAAGCCAGCGATACATTGGCGAATGCAAACGTTCAGAGGCAGCGAATGCTGTGCATGTGCAAATGCTTGGGGGGCAGCAAATGTGACCATTGAGCGACGGCGTGTGTCAAGGCGCAGTTCTGGCAGAAGGATAAAGAACGGAGTCAGGCGGTTTCATCCAGTGTGAGAGTTTCATAGTTGGCGTCATGCGGCCAATGTTCCCTGGAACAGTGGTGGTGAGAGGTGGACGACGATTGGCCTAATCGGTGTGCGTCGAGTACAGGCGTAGGAGACGCCGAAGGGTTGACCTGAACAATTGGTGAGACTGACTGTCCATGGCTAACGGAGGGACGGAGTAGGGAGTGGTAATACGATGTACCAAATTTCCAGAGAGAGGCATCATGATGCCGATTCCAACACGGAGTGCTGTTCAGGGCCAGAGGACGTGATGCGAATGCTTTGCGAGTGTCGGCTTGCGGGATTTTTAAATCGGAAACGGTGACCCAGTCATGGACGTAGGTGGTGTCACAGGAGGGAGAATTGAGAACGGAGCCAAGTTGCTTGTTCATGTTTGAGAAGTCCCAGATTGGGCGGTTGACGATTGATGGTTGACATTAGACAATTGGGAGCGAGGGATCCCCACAGCGGCGGGCTCGGTGGAGACGGGTGGACGACGATAGGTCTTATGGGTGTGCATCAAGTTGAGGCGTCGGAGAGGCTGGAGGCATGGGGAGGAGGGCAACCTGGCGTTGATTCAATTACAGAGTGCGATTCCGGCGAATGCTCGATGAACGTAGGTTGGGTGATCCGACGAATGCTTTACGTTGATGAACAAGAAGAGTGGTGAATGCAGGGCGAACGGCAAATGCTTGATTAAGGTGGACCTGGGCAACGGCGAATGTTTTCCTTCACGGGAGCGAACGTAAATGTCGGAGAACGTGACGAACGCTCGGCAAGTGCAGATGGAGAGCGAACGGCGAATGCTTCAGGGTGAATGCATGATCCAGAGCGAGGAGCGGGGATGGGTGGTAACCGTCCACGACGAGAACTTGAGGAGATGGCTCGTTTTGCTTCGACGAGTGTGAATACAAGATGAGCGACGGAGACTTGGAAGTGTTGGTGGGGTGAACGACGAACACATGATCAGGTTGAAAGAGGGGGGAGAGCCGTAAATGTTGAAGTCGGCGTGGTTCAGTGACCATGAGGCGAGAATGGAAGAGCGAGGATCCTGACCGACCGGCGGCAAGTGTAGGACGTGAACGGATGGACGAACGGGAATAGTTCAGTCAGGCGGAGCGAGCTGATTAAAGAGAGCGAATCCAAAATCGGCGAGCGCTGTTAAGGGTCCAAGGTGGCAGAAGGAGTTGTTGCATCATGAACGTGACGAATGCTTAACGGACGGTGAATGCTCGGCAAATGGTTATATGAAGATGGTGGGTAACTTGTGGCGGAAATGGTCGTGGCAGAGGCTGGAGGTAAAGAGATGGCTGCCGGCTTGTCTAAGCGCCATTAACCCTTTAACGAGAGAGTTAAAAAAAAATTGTCGCCGTGCATGGAGCGAGTTTTTTTTTCCGCACATATGCCGGAGTGAGGCACTAACGAAGTATTTATTCTTGCTAAAAATATCGGACAAGATGATCTTAAAATTGCTACGGGCACGCAACAGATATTCATTAATGTGCACAGAAAAAATCAGATAAATTGATTTAATAGTTTCGGAGAACCATTTTTTTTAAATTACGGGCTGTAACAAACTACAATTGAAAATCTCCGTGTTCAGAAAACGCGTCCGTAAGTCGGCGATAGTTAGGCTCAAAATCGTTGTCCCCACCTGATAAGCGGTAGTGTGAAGGTTTGTAGGGGGGGGGGGGGGGATTGAGGCTGGTTGCCACTGCACCACACATTACAGAGATATTATTCAAACCCCCAATCTAAATCTCGTCGTACATCTGTACCTCCTGCAAAAATTGAAAAACACCGGACAGGAGGACAGACTTATCGCCCAATTGACGCGCAATGTCATGCGGAAGACGGAAACGACGACGAACACCATCAAGATGGCGACAATCAACAAGGAAATGCCGGACCGTAAGTGGCCGTCGGCACCAATAACATTCAGAGGAGGGTCAACCCTCTGCAAAAGGAAACAGTAAGTCAGGTGTGACCAATGCGCAAACGGGCCAACACTACCTCCTCATGGCGACTGCCATTCCTCGACAGTGTCTTTAATAGCTCGTAACTTATTACCGTCTGTCCCACAAGGTTTGCCAAAAAGCGTGTAACCTCAGACGTAGAGCTGGAAAGGCGTCTGAGGGAACAAGGCTGAAATCCCTTTTGAGAGGACCAGAAAGGGTCCCTTTCGCTGCAGAATCAGCTTGCTTATTTCCACCGATCCCAACATGGCCCGGGATCCAGCAGAAAAGCACGGTTTTCCACAGGCCAGGCAAGCGGGAAAGCAAAGCTTGGACACGTTGTGTCAAGGGGTTCCGAGGATTGTAATTCGCCAAGGACTTCAGGGCACTCATGGAATCGCTGAAGACAATGAAATGGGTGTCCTGAAGGTCAAGGATCCATTCCACCGCCAAACCAAGAGCCAAAAGCTCTGCAGAAAACACAGAATAGCCTGATGGAAGGCGATGGGCAATCGTAGGCAACTGTAGGCTCCTTTTCCATTTTAGTTCTGCATCGCAGCTGCCGTTTTTATTTTTTTTCTTTCTTGTGATTTTCAACAACGAACTGAACACAAGCGCTCACGTGAAATCCGAAGCGCGCCATGGCGGCCATTGTGAAATCACCCGTCAGCCAATGAGAGCGCGCCAAATCAGTCACGTGGTGCCAACTGGCCAATGAGGGAACGTGATCTTCAATTCCTTTGGAAAGGCAGCTCGAGACAGCCAGAAACAGCCTCTTACATTCCATCTCATTGGACAATATCAAACATCGAGAAAATGTGTTGAGAGGCCCAGATAGAGGGGAAATCCAGCTTTTCAATGAACCCAAGATGGTGGCGCCCAGTCAAATGGTTCAATCGCTACCGCTGATCGAAAATGACCAATGTTTTGCTTTGAACGTCTGAAAAAAGGAATGAACACCACATTTTTGCAGTTTTTAGTGAGACTACACTCAACTAAAGTGCTTTTTATAATATTATAGACATCGTTAAAGTTTTATTTACAGAAATCGATGCACAACGTATTGGGTAGCGAATTTCAGCTGTCGATATTTTGGCCGAAAATTGCATTTTTTGACCCGCACTTCCCCATAAAAGTTTCGACGTATATATACGTCGTTACTCCACTTGAGCCACATCGTTGCTGACGTATATATACGTTCATGCTGCTTAAAGGGTTAATAGGAAGGCTGCACATGCGTAGCTGGGCATATCTATTCCTTTTGATTCCTCCAGGAAACAGACATCCAGGAAATGAATGCAAGAAATTTACAGGTATTGTATTTTTCCTTCCAGGCAACTAAAAATAGACTTCACGAAGGTAAGTGTGGTGACAAGACAGGCTCAGAGCTACAACGCAACCCATCAGCCAACGGAAAATTCTCAATTAAGCAATAATTGACGTTTGACCCTACCATGGCCAAGGTGTGGTCCAATGGACCACAACAGTTTTTTTTGTATATAAAATCATTTTTTTCCCCCCACAAACACCTCCTTCCATGTATTCCCCACAAATGATGTATAAAATTAGGGATAATATATTCAAGTATTTTAATGCCTTGGCCAAATATGGACCCTTACGTCTCGCTTATGGCCAACGTGTGGTCCATTGGACCACACTGCACAACTACTGCAATAAACCTTCTAGAAGCCAGCAGAAGTTCCCAAAAACTTAAAAGCGGAATGTTGTTCACGTGAAAAACACTCCACTGTCACATAAAAATACACCACCTGAAAACCTTTCTGCACGTATGGTACGTATGAAATTTTATAAACCTTTATTTTAGGGGAAGAGTGAAATCAGAGAACAGTTTTCTGGATTCAAAATTTCAATGATTCTGAAAAAGTCGGTTCTAATTTAATAAGTAGGACAAGCAAGGAAAGGCCGATGCAATGTTTGCATTAGTAGCGCAGCTACTACTTGGAAGCCAAAACATGACCTACCGCAAAAATAACAAATGTGCTGTAAATACAACAAAAATGTTTGCAATAACCACAAGATAATTATCTGTACTCTTTGTAGAAATGAAGATACTGTTCGTTAGTTAAAAGATTGACTCCTAGTCTTCAAAAAGGGTGTCCAAGTCTCCTGTTGTTACTGGTAAGTGTTAACTAAATTAAGTAAAAGTAAAACATAAAATCTTTCTGAAATTTCTTTGTTGCTAATTTGTTGTCAAAAGTCTTTTTTAAAAATTCCCATCCTTGGTTTGAACATGCAAATAAATTTGTAAATACTGAGTCGTTCATTGATTTTTCATGTGTGGTCTGTTGGCCCACACCTTGGCCATTTACGGACCGAAAAAGACCTTGGCCATGGTAGGGTTAATAGCAAAACCAACAAATAAAGTTTATTAACCCTTTTAGGCCTAAGTGACGATATATCGTCATCGCAATTCCACTGCGAAAAAGCCGACATGACGATGTATCGTTAGCCCGGTTCAGCCGAGTTCTACGCCCTGTTAAAAAAATAAATTTCCTATTGCGTACATCGGAGGCGTAACTCCGATTGAATTATGTAATTTGGAACGTATATTTTCGGTTTATTTAGGTTAATTTAATTTAATGTCATCTGTTTATTACCTTAAGTCAATGTTATTGTTGGCAACGTCGCCAAAATGGACGTGAAATAGCGTTTATTTGCTGAAAATAGCCCTTGGTTCAAACGATCGTATCTCCGGAACGACGCAACGTATAGCCGCCATCTTGGTCGCGTTCGAGAAAGGGAATTCCCAATTTTCTGGCCCGCGAAAAATGACGTCATCAACTCCAACATCACTGCCTGTATTCTTCCAATGAAATGTCCTGTTTCAACGACCGTTGTTCAAAAGCTTCGGCCTCGCGAGCTATTGCGAGCGCTGATTGGCTCGTTCGCGGCACGTGACTCTTCGGCCGTTCGCAAGTGATGTCACGCGAAGCGAGTCAAGGTCGCAGCCATTGGCACTAGCAGCAGCGCGTCGCATAGCGGGCAGCCGGTCATTATGGCGTCCGGCAACAATTTGGTAGTGAGCTGTAATCGATCGTGAATCTCGAAGAAATAAAGCAACTATAAACTATTTTTATGGTAATAAAACATAAAATAATGATCTCGGAAGTAATAACACGGAAGAATATCGTTTGGATGTTATCATTCTGAGTACTGTAAGTTGAAACTTTCGTTATCGCTGTTCACGTAGTCGAACTTCAGGATTTTTTTAAATAATGAAAACGTAGGACAATGGTCCCAATTATATTTCTGGTCAATAATTTATAATATAATTATTACGTCTGAGAATTTTTATACTCCTAGACCGCATAGTTTTTTTATTACAATTAATTTTCGTGAGGCATGCAACTTGTTCATGGCAGCCATGTTGCAGCCATAGGCTTTTTCGCACGAGAATTGAAAAAAATGGCGTAGGACTAAAAGGGTTAATTATAGTACGTACACAATGACATTTTAGTGTAGTAAACTCTTTCCAGACTTTTTAACCCTTTTAGGCCTAGCGACGATATATAGTCGTCCCAAAATCTTTTGAAAAAACGGGGCGAACAATATATCGTCCACTCAGTTCTAGGCCTTGTTAAAAAATAAATCCTATTGCGTACATTGGAGACGTAACGTCAATTGAATTAGGTATCTGAGAACCTACGTTGTCGGTTAATTTATTTCAATATCGTCTTTTTTATTACCTTAATTGATGTTATTGTTGCAGTCTTCACTAAAATCAACGGGAAAAATTGCGTTTGTTTGCTGAAAATGGCCCTTGGTTCAAACGATCATATCTCCGGAACGACGCAACGTACAGCCGTCATCTCGGTCACATTCAAGAGAGGGGATTCCCAACTTTCTTGCCCGTGAAAAATGACAACAACTTCAACGTCCCTGCCTGTATTCCTCGAATGAAATGTGTCGCTTCAACGGCCTTTGTTCAAACGCTTTGGCTCGCGAGCGCTGATTGGTTTGTTCGCGGCACGTGATCCACCCGGCCGGTCACTCGTGACATCATGCAAAGTGAGTCAAGGTTGCATCCAATGGCACTAGCAGGTGTGCGTTCGCTTGCGGGCAGCTGGTTCGATGGCAGCTTACGGAGAGTTTGGAGTGCGCTCTCAACGATCGTAAATATTAAAGAAAAAACGAAATTTGAAACTGCTTGTACGGTAATAAAACATTAAATAATGATTTAGGAAGTAGTAACAAGCGTTGCAACAAAAGATAATCCAGTGGATATTATCATTTCCGAGTACTGTAAGTTGAAACTTTTGTTAGCGCTGTTTTAAGTTTTCGAACTTCAGGATTTATTTTTAATAATCAAAACGTAGGACGATGGTACCCATTCGATCTCTGCTCGATAATTTACAATATAATTATTACATCTGCGAATTTGTACACTCCTAGACCGCTTAGTTTTTTTATTACAATTTATTTTCGTGAGGCATGCGCCTTGTTCACGGTAGTCATGTTTTGGCAATAGCCATTTTCAGCACGAATTCAAAATGGTGTTAGGCTCAAAAGCGTTGAGACCAATCAATGATAATGCTTAAATCCCAGACTTTTTAAAGCCTTTACTAGTGCTGTAATATCAAAACTTAACGAATTTAGACTTGTGCGAACCCTGTAGTAATGAAAACCTAGGAGTCTTTAATGAGCTGAGATATTGTTCAGTCACTTTTCAGGACTTTCCAGGATATAAAAAAAAAGTAGTGAGTTATGTTTGTAGTGTTAAAATGTTGGCTACTAGAATAAGTTTTGGGAGAGAAGGGGTAGAGAATTGGTCGTGCAGCCAAAACACTTTCAAGATGCCAAAAAATAATCAGAAAAATGAAAATGACAACTTACGTTAATGTCAGTGTGGTGAATGAGAACACAAAGTGCAGGCAAGATTTCCTTAATGGTGTCAATTGGAGGGGGTGGATCTTTGTTGCGACACAAGTTTACAATGACCCAAGTAACGTTACGAAGAAATGATATAGGTATTTCTGGACTTATGAACGACAAAAGAGGTTGTACGACACCAAGGTTGATGACATAATCCCTTAAATGAGGTCCATCACCTGTAAAAGTACAAATAGTTACTTAATCATTTAATACACTTATGCATACCAAACTATCAATGACCAAAACCAAATGCTTTTTAAAGACAACGGGGTTAAGGGTCGTGATACCAATGCTTTTTTTCTTTATGAATAATACAGCAACAGCAGCCTATGAAATTTTTAATTAGGTACAATTGAAAAGTATCCACTTCTAAAGGAAATATTTTAGGTATCCACAATGTTATTTTTTATTTTTTTATTAAGGATAATTTTTCCTTCATTCTGCCTTACATTGGTTCAATATTGTTATTTTACATCCCATTGTAAATGGATAAAATTGCAGAAAGGAAACTAGCAGAGGCGATCAAAAAACCTGGAGAAGCTAACCAAATTATTACCAGAGACACGTGTTTTCTGCAATTGCAGAATTTTGCAGAATTTCCGCGACTTCGTATATTATGTATTTTTAAATTTCCATCCAGGAGTTGATATGTGGGTTACCACAGGAGTTAATGAACCAACCTTAGTGTCGCGGAATTTGCAGAATCGAGGATTTTTTGCAGAAAATTGCAGAATTGGGGTATTTTTTACTGAATTGCCAAATTTGGGAAAAAAAAATTGATTTAATGCGGCATGGATGTTATTTTAAAATGTGTACCAGGTGAACAAATTTTGTAATTTCTACACAGGTCAAGAAAGTAACTCAACTTGGTGCCTCATTTTTCAAAATACAGAAAAATAATGCATTATGGCTTCAATTTTACACTTACTTTGAGTCGCAGAATTTCAAAAATTGGACGCAGAATCATTACCTTTTCGCTGCAGACAGAATCGCGGAAATAGTCATTAACTTTTCGCGAAAAACACGGGTCTCTAATTATTACATATTAAGTGCTTACAAAAATCAAATTAATACATTATCCTAGTTGACCTTATTAAATTCGCTTTACCGACAAAGCATTGACAGTGAATGGTCGACAGCATAGTTCTTAGGTCATTAAGTCCACAGGTTTAGACACATAGCAAGTTGGGAACACCATGGTCGGTTCACTCGACCAAGGCTGGTCTCCACTAATTGTACCAATGCTCAGCTTGGTTAACCGGATGCCATGGCTCGGCTATCTGAACCATGCCATGTCCAAAATGATCCAAAGTGTAACTTAAGGGGCCAATTTTTCCCTTTTTCTTTTTATGTCCCTATTTTTGTGGAATTGCCAGGTAGGGATCGACCGGATAGCATTTTACCGGATCCGGATCAGTTCCGGATAGTTTGTGCTAGTGCCAGATCGGTTCCGGATCCAGTTTCCAGATCTGGATACCGGTGATTAAAAAAAAATGATGAAATAAAGTTATATTTTTTCCCCTCATAATTTTCAGCTGGTGTTAATTCGTTTTGTTTTACATTACTTTCATACACAAACACTTGGAAGTCTTACTATTAAGAGTACAGTATAGGTTGCAATGATGCTAAATTCTGGAAATTTTTTTGATACAATCAAACGAAACACTCGCTACGTTAAGATGCAGAAAAGATGCAGCTGTTTTATGCAGTTTTTTTTTTTTTGGCATTCGTTCCCTTTTAAATTGCTTTCATTCCGTTTTGTATTGCGCACAGTATAATGAGAGCAAAATAAAAGAACGAA
Source organism: Lithobius niger (assembly GCA_023313725.1). Taxonomy (NCBI): domain Eukaryota; kingdom Metazoa; phylum Arthropoda; class Chilopoda; order Lithobiomorpha; family Lithobiidae; genus Lithobius; species Lithobius niger. The sequence continues at coordinate 27,328 of JAHWFP010271634.1, forward strand.
CGCAACAAAAAAAGGAACAAAAGCAACATAAAAAATCTGTAATTTGTAGAATTTTGCAACATTTGTGAAACCAGTATAGATATGCATTTATTTTACATTAAAATGGTTGCATAAAACAAATTAATTCCAATTCACAACAGGTCTTTTATTTTATTTAAATGAACAAAACTGACAGACTAGACACTTGCAAGTCAACGGTGGTTTATCATGCTAGAATTTTTTGCTAACTTTTGATGCCATCATTAAACCGGCGTCTAAACCAGAGAAGAACGATTTTGGTTACAAGATACTGTCTTTAATCTTTGGGCCACAGGAAGATTGTCGCTTCAAAACCGTTGTCTAAAACGCCCAACGAACGAAATATTTCGTCCCAAGGTTCAAAAGCCCTGTTGAAAGAAAAACTACCAATTGCATACAGCAGAGGACTGAATTAGGTAGTAGGGTACGCATATTTTGTATTTATGTAATTCGATATCATCTTTTGATTACCACAATTGACGGTTTTGTTGGTAGTGTCGTCAAAATTGACGGGAAATTGCTTTTATTTGCTAAAAAGACTAAAATTGCAGGCCCCAGCACCTGCTTAAATTTAGTTTATTGCCTAAGCGAAAATATAAATTACCCGTTTTTTTTTTATAGCGTTTCCCTCCTTTTGAGCATTTATTTTCCCTAGAAGCTTGAAAGTTGGCTTCCCAGCCGGGCGTGTTCCACTACGCATGCGCAGGATTGGGCTGGTGATATATACTCGGCGCATCCATTCGTTGGCATTATTTCTCCTCGCCCAGAACCTAGTCGATGGAGGGGAGGCCTGGGTGGGACTTAAGGTAATATTTTCGGTTAGGCAATAAAAACTAAAATTAAGCAGGTGCAGGCCCTGCAATTTTAGTCTTTTTATAGCCGACGAAAATATACATTACTTATTTTTTTATAGCGGACTTTGTCACTCGGAGGAGGAATAGGTTCGCTTTCCCCTCATGTACAAGCCGACATCCCCGGGAACGAATCCCTGGCGAAGACAACCCTGAGTCCTAGACCAATTTCACTAATAGTCGAAACCATTTGCGGGCTGAGGAGCAATCCGCGATCTGGGGAAAGATTACGTCATGTGAGGTCAGGCAGTGCGGTAAATTGTTTATAATTTAGTAAGGTTAAAAGAAGGAGGAGGAACCACATGCAGGGGTCTTAAACACCGTGGGGTACAAGATAGGCAATCAAATAAAATTCCAAAATCGCCTAAGTGTGAAGCGGACAGGCGGATGGTGCTTGTCAACGCAAGTTCCTTAGTAGGCTAGAGGAGCGGACACCGTCTGTAGGATGGGCTATGGAAGGTGTGTGAAGTGTGCAGGCGGGTGATGAGCGTCTTTATGATCAGAAGACGTGAAGGGTGGATATTGTCCGGATGAAGGATCATGGAAAGTGTGAATGCGTATGGTGAGTGCATGATACGGCCTCGAAACCGATGTGAGGAGCGGACTCCGTCCGCAGGCAGGATGGTGTGGTATTAGAATGGAATAAATTTCCTGAGGAAGAAGGGACGCTGGTCCTCGGATGTTAGGAACTGTGTAGAAAGGTGAAGGTATAGACTGATAAAGCTGATATTGTGAGAACAAGTTCCTAAAAGGGAGGCGAGGGTCGCGATTGTACCGTCCCCACATGGGAGGCGGATGAAGCGGAATCTTCGCGAAGATCGTCGTATTGAGGAGCAAGAGACGAATGGGAATGACGTTTTAAGGAAAGACATGGAAGCCTAGTGCTACGCCTGTGGCCTTGCTCCGGCAAGGCGAACATGGCATGACATCTGTTGAATGTGACGAGGTTCCAGTGATACCGTGGAAGACGGGTAGAAAGCTGGCGGCGTTATCATATTGCCACACAGAATATGATGAAATCTTCTGGAATTGGTTCGTGGCAAATGCTTCTTTCCAGAGTGTAACAGGAGAGGTGGAGGTCGATGTCGGGGGATCATCATCAGCGGTGTGATATTGGCTGGCCGTGAATGAGGGATCTCGACGTGGTGACGGTAATGGTGGAGGAGCTTTTTGGTAAAGTGCAGCTAGGGACGGCGAAGAAGATGTATGCGCAGGAAGAGGATGAAGCGGTGAGCGGATTGTGGCAGAAGTCTTAGACGTCGAGTGTGGGACCGGACACAGTAATAGGCCCTCCAAGGTGGGGATGCAGGACTTGGCAAAACCCAGGCATTACGTGCGCGAAGCATAGTTTACATGAAGGGAACGATAACGACGGTTTATTAGCTCGAGCTCTTTGGAATATGCTTTGTTGGCAGCACGGAGGCGAGTGTTCTCCGACCTTAGGGCCTCTGCAGATGCCGCCGCCTCTCCTAAGGATGAAGTGTCCGACTGACGGGGGCGAAGTGTGTCGAGTTCCGTGACAAACCCATCAAGGTATTCGAAAGAAACTTAATGTTGAAATTCAAATATTCCTGTTCCCTAACAGAAAGATGCAGGCCCCTAGTGATTGCTGTTCGAAGCACTGGCGGTCGGGAATGGAGTCGGTTTGGTGGGGGATGGTGCATTCGCTGGAGCAAAGACTCGAAATCCCTTGGAGGGGAGGCATAGGTAACACGAGCTTGAGAGGTTAGGGGTGCGGGACTAGTTGGCACCGTAGAGGATGATGTGGACAGCTTTAAGGGCTTAGAGGATGTTGAGGACAGCGTCCTAGTGGGGGCAATACGTTGGTGAGCAACCTTAATTTCTTGCCAATGATTTGATTCCCGACATACTTGCTACAGCAGGGATCGCTTCGGTTACGGGAAAGGAAGGTTGCTTTGGAGGATGAATGGGTGGTAGTGATCCTGATGCAGAACGCTTGGTGGCGTTCGTTAGTGAAGGCGCGTTCGGACTTGGCGTATGCACTTGAGATTGTTTCAGGGCTCTTAATTTTTTGCGTTTTTTAGCTGCACGTAGCATCCGCTGGCGTGATTGATGTCGTTTTCGTTGAATAATAGTCCATCGATCGGGCGTGATGGAGATGCAGATACGGCAGTTGCGTTCCTGTCCGTCACACTGCCTGTGTCGCTGGCAGCATGGATGGGGATCGAAGTGATATTTTGCAGAAGTCTCAGTAAAACCCAAGCAATTACATGCTTTGGGGAGCAGTTGACGCCGTCTCCCCCCCCCCCCCCCTTTTCACGGCTGTGTAGAATTGTAAAATTCTGGGGATTGTATCAAGCGGAGAGGAGACGGACCAGGAACTGACGAGTCCTGGTAGATGCGTCCTTTGTCCCTACCAAGGCGCCCTGAGAGGGAGCCGAGGTAAAGGATAGGTCCCATGAAGGGAGGGGACGGAGGACAGAGCCGTTAGAAAATTGATGTGTGCCTCATTTGTTGCAGTTGTCACCGGATGCAAGAATGGAGGACGGTGAAAGGGCGCAAAGGCTAGGTTGTTAGAAACCAGGGTAGAAAATAGTGATGAGGGAGCAGAGTGGCATAGGGAGAAGTGCCGGGGCAAGTTTGAGCCAGAGATCTTGGCAACGCAGTGTCGGCTGCTCGGGAGTGTTAGAATTGGGTGCCGAACCGAGGTATCCAAGCGGACAGGGAACAGACAGGAGAAGCAGTGAGGCAGACATGAAGGTGTGGAGTGGTTCAGGCGTGTGTTGAAATTAGCACACAGCGCAGTGCCTAAAGGGAGGAGGACCAGGTCGTATGTTCGTAAAATGCATGAGACGGAAGAGGAACGGATGTCAAGTCGACTGTTTGCCATGTCTGGGCCTCCATCCGAACTGATTGTCGTGTTTGTTTTCTTTGTTTTTTTTTTTAACACAGATTATCAACGGAGCCAACTGCACGTCCGCAAGTAAGAAGAAAGTTATAGAAGAGTAGCATCACGTCCATCCAAAGGATGCTCTAGTGATTGAAGGCAAGGAGGTATGATGACGGACGTGCAGGAAATACTGCGGGGATGAGAGGAGTGACAGTACAGGGCGAGTTGAGAGACGCCATCCTCGGGTGTCCTGATAATGGTGACGATTCCAGGGATGGATATTTTTCTGGGAACGGAGAACAGGCGGAGATCTTGTGCGAGACAAAGTCTGGGGATCGTCGTTGTAGGACCGTGTAATGGATGTCGAAGTTTGGTGAGGAAGGACATTCGTCACAAACCAAGTCGGCGAAGACAGGTGAGGGATGCGTAGCAGGACCGGGGGCGGCTGTATCCTGAATAGGACCGTGAGAAAGACACGGTGTGGGCGAGACGGCCGTGTCACAAAAGAGTCGGTGAAAGCTTGGGAACGGAGCGGGCAGACGAGTAGAGTCTGATGGATGAAAAATGGGCGAGGGTTCACCCGAGGAACCGTTGAAACCGGCGGAGGCAGAATAGGGAATGAAGAAGAATGTGGTTGTCCTTGTATCACACGTCCTTTGGACGGGATGGATGATCCTCGAAAGGCGGAGCCTGTGAGATAAAGGGAACACGTCCTGAGGCAAGGCGACCCCTGCGAAAGGCGCCTCTTGTTGCTTCCGCTGGAAAGGAGGAGAGTAGTACCGGGAAGACAGTAGAAGGTGGATTAAGAGGTTATCGGACCGTTGAGTATCGGCGGACAGGGGAACGGCCCCATCTGCGACCCAAAGCATGTGAAGAGGGATGCATCTCGGTCCGAGGTGGATCGGTTCGCTTTATTCTGTTCCTAAGGATGGAACAAAGGTAACCGGGAGCGAAGCCTCACTTGTAGAGAGGATGGTAAAACCAGCCGTTCCTAAGGAACGGTGGATCTTGAATAGGAGTATGTAGTGGGGAGAGCTCAAAGCGGTCACGTTGACGTGAGCACCCTAGGAGAAATGATGCCAACGGAAAGCTGAGCCGAGTATATACAGCCAGCCTAATCCTGCGCATGCGCAGTAATACAAGCCCGGTTGGGAAGCCAACTTTCAAGCTTCTAGGGGAAATAAATGCTCAAAAGGAGGGAAACGCTATAAAAAATAGGTAATTATATTTTCGTCGGCTATAAAAATGGTGATTCTACCAGAGAACTTGTTCTCGCAGGAGAATCAAAATTCTCAGAGTAGAATCCGACGAAGCTGTGCTACTTGTTGGGATGTCCCTATTTACCAATCGACACTTCTTTTCCTTCATTTGCATAAAATTTCCTAATTTATGCAATTTTTAACGCGACCTCTGCGTCACTTCCGGTTCCCTACCTCGCTTCCTGCCCCATGTCTATATCCCACTGTCGCTTCCCCAGTGCTGGTGACCCAGACTTGTGACAGTGGAGACGGGTGGGTCATGAAAGTAACACAGCTTCGTCGGATTCTACTCTTGACTACTTCGATTCTCCTGCGAGAACACGTTCTCTGGTAGAATCACCATTTTTCATTCATATAATCACTCCTCGCTGTGTTACTTGTTGGGACAGATTCCAAAACTTGGCGCAGGACCAGCAATCCACGCACTGCTACAGCTGACCTTTTAACTGCAGGCGCAGCAATAGCTGCCCCCGGTGTCAACGGCGGATGCATCGGTGAAAAGCACAGTTGCCGCTTCGTGCAGCACCCACGCCTGACGTACCCATTCCGTACTCTACACCGTCAACCACCAGCGCAAAGCCTGGCAATGCCCGCCCGCCCGTCCAACAACCGCCATAGGCCCCTGCACGGTCCCATGCTAAGAAAATGCTTGCAGAAAACGCACATAGAACGTGCCCCTCTTAGCGTTCAAGACACGCCCTCAGGCAAACCCAACAGCTGCCGAAGGCCACTCGTCTCAGTCTTCCGAGACAACCACTTGCAGATGATTCGCCATTACCAACTACCAACCTGTTTGCAATCTGGCAGCCCGAGGCACTCCCACTGCAAATCTACCATAACGCCTTTTTAGAAACAGCAACCATTGCGTGGGCATCAAGACGCTGTTGTCGCACTGTGGCGAGAACCCCCGATCTCACTACCATTCTGAACGTCTGCTTCCATACCAATGTAGTCGCTCCAATGAGTGCCCCAAGCTGTTTGTAAAATCATCAAAGGACGTGAATACGAGCACACCCCTTTTCACCTAGGACAACGGCACAGCGCACAGCAGCAACCTGAATACACTTGGAAGCTACGCCAAGTACACAATATCGGTACAGAACACCCTGTCAGTAGAACAGCAAGAGTCTCCTTGCCTATCCGCCACAGGGACAGCACAACAAACTTGTGACGCGACAAATTCCGCCACGAATGAACCGACTAACTGTGCACCACTACAGCTAATGTGCCCCATACACATTTCCCTACCAGCACATCTACGTTTAACCTCTACAGGTTTAACACAAAGCCGAAACAAACCATCCGGTTCTTCCCCCACTAGAAACATCGGCGACTTAACACGAATGGCGCCAATTCAACCACGCCAATCACTCCTTGTTGAACATCATCTTAAACTCCGGTGCTTTTCTCGAAATAATCGATTTATTGGCTATACTGGTGAGGGGGGGGGGGGACACCCCACCCGAACAGCTGCACACTACCCAGGCCTAGGTCCACACTCCCTACGTTTTACAGACCAATAATTCATGGTGACGTCCCAATTGCCCTCCAGGCACTTTCACGGCCCACCAAGCCTGCTGCTGTCCATTCAGCAGCCATCATGCAAAACCAATCACACTTGCGTTATCACTTGCGCTTGGCACTCTTTCCGCTCGTGGCAGCCAGACTATGTCTACGGCAATTTTCGTATATTCGCCTCGCACGTGTGCGGTATTATCTACGTTTCGATAGATCTATACATATTTCTAACTATTCTCTGGCCTGTGTACAATTTCACGTATGGAAAACTCAACCCCCGCCTCGCAACATTTGCGGAACCATAATGCACAAGCCTTGCAACACTTTCATGGATATTCAAGTTCAACGCCTCGCCACATTTTGCGGAATCCAACGCCTCGCACCATTTGCGGAATTAACGCTTGTGCCGTTATTTCCTACACAGTTTCTGCCCCAGAACAACACGCTGTTCCGTTTTAACAACATTTTCCCCATCAATTTTAAGAAGCTACTCACCCTTTAAAGGCGTTTCCCATATTGTCTGCAACGTCTGTCAGCCGCTCGACCACCTGGCTGGCGCCATTTTGTTCAATAATAGCCTCAAACTAGTCTCTCCGTTCGCTACCCAAAAGGCAGCGCGCTGTAGCAATATAAAATTAGGCCGTACTAGCCCCGACATCTGACGATAGTGCTCTTCCGTCTACGATTTTAACAACAGAAACGGCATCAAAGCACACTTCCAGACAACTTAATTCCCATGCCAGTATCGTTTCTCATTTTCACTTCCCCAGCAAAAATGTTCCACGGTTAAACCACTGTCTATGATCATGGTTTGCCATTGCTAAACCAATGGTAAATTGGGACCAACCATTGTTATCCAAAGATTGAAACATGGTGAAAGTATCATGTTACCATGGTAACTAGTGACCATGGTTTTGAACGAGGTTTAACCAAGTGTAAATTGGGACCACCCATGGTTTAACCATGTTTACTTATGAACTACCCGTGTTTAACCATGGTTGACCATGATCAATTTTTGCTGGGGTTGGCCCGTGCCTATCTTCCCCATTTTAAGAGGGTAACGCCAATCATCATCAAATTTGTTTCACAAAATTATTCTCTAATCCTCCGCCCCGAGCTGCCGTACCCAGCAGCAGCGCGTGCCGCATTCGTTTATTTTATAACGAATTATTTTCATAACTATACGCCTCGTCTCGATCGCTGGCGGAAATAACTGGGTAACTATTAAACGCCTCTTCACATTGACGGAAATCTCGGCTCGGTATCTCACAACCTATCTCTCTCCTCGGACGCATGTGCGGAATATCGTCAGTATGCCGAAAAATCATTTCAAAGCAACGCATGTTGCAATCGACCGCTTTACAATTTTTCTTACCTAATATAACCTGTAATTTAGCAAACGGTTCCGCTAAACTTGCCCACCACCACCGACTGGACGGCATCGCTACATCTTCCCGTCACTTTTTGTCTCACACCGCCGCCATTTTCTTGAAATTTTTCCCAGCTGGCTTCCTCGCCGAATTCAAAACACACACTGTATCCCGCCATCCGCCGGGTAATCCACACACCGAGCTCGCGATTCCCCTTTGGCCTGACGTATTAATAGCAGTTGAAGCCATAATCCAGTTCAAATTCTCGTGATATTTGATTCACGCTCGGAATTTTTCCAACTTGCCGTGCCAACGGCAAAAGAGACAGTGGGATATAGACATGGGGCACGAAGCGAGGTAGGGAACCGGCAGTGACGCAGAGGTCACGTTAAAAATTGCATAAATTAGAGGAAAATTTTATGAAAATGAAGGAAAAGGTGCCGATTGGTAAATAGGGACATCCCAACAAGTAACACAGCGAGGAGTAATTATATGAATGAGCCACAGCCCTTAGTGCAAAGCGCTGTCGTAACTCAACGCATGGCCGCCATCTTGGTCACGTTGGAAACCTGGGATTCCCCATTATCTGGCTTGCTTTGAATGACGTCATCAACTTCTGCGTCACTCGCGAGCTACAATTGGTTCGTTCACGATTGTGTTGGGGGTCAGTCTCAAATGACGTCATGCGAAGAGAGTTAGGTCACAGCCATTGGAGCTTGCATGCGTGCGTCCCTTGCGGACAGCCAGCTAAGACGCGATGGCGGCTGATAACTATCGCTTTCAAGTTTTCAACGATGTGTATATTGCACAACTTTAAACTACTTGTACGGTATTAAAAGCGTCAAAAAAAAAAAAAAAGGAAGCAGTAAATGATGCTGTAATGGAAGAATAACCCGTGGATCATTTCAAGATTTCCTGGGTACTGCAAGTTGAATATTTTCGTAAGCGCATTTACATAGTTGAACTTCGCAAATTTTTTAAATTATGAAAACGTATAAGGTAGCCCCAAATAGCCTATATTTTTTTTTTACAATAATTTACAATATAATTATTTTGTCTGCAATTTTTTATACTCGTAGACTGCTTACCGTAAATAGTGTATTAAAAGCCCAGTTGAAGCTAAAGCCCACCTCTTAAAATGCTGTAAAGTCAAAATCATGAAATATGGAGTTAAAGCCCACCCCTCCAATTGTCGTTTTTCTACGAAAAATTATCTAAAAGTTATCGAAGTGAATAAAGATAGTACTGCTTGCTATGGTACTGCTTGCTATGTTTACTGGCCCCTTCTCCCTCCCTGTAGTAATAGTGGACTCTTCCTTTAGCTCCTAGCACCTGCACAAGGCCTCTCTCACCGAAGCCTCCTCCCTTCTTCACAGCAATTAAAAGGATGTAAAAATTGGTCTTTCAGAGATCGTTCAAAAGCTTCGAATTTTCTGTAATAGATATCCAGAAAGGTTAGAAAATTGATAATGCTTGATTTAAAGCCCACCCCACTATTTTTGCCAAATTAACTGCATAAGCCCATGGGCGATTAATCCACGATTTACGGCATTTATTTTACTAAGGAACAAAGAGAAAAAAAGCAAGGTGCTTATTTGTGTAGGATCCAGATATATCCGGACTCGGTCGATCCCTAGTAGCCAGGCTAAGCACCTTTTTCTTTGATTACTGGGAATTGAGTATTTGTTAAACAAAATTCAGTTAGATTCTAAAAAGATAAATATTTTTAAGGAAAGAATGCATTAAATGTCAACCCGTGGACAGAATTTTGTTTATTTCATACGGCGGAAGGAATTCCTTTTTGTTCAAGGTTAAAAGTATTAATAATTTCTAATTTTAAAAATATTTTAAAGTGACCTACCGTCATACAAAAGAAAAGACAAATGTTAATTCCACGTGCACTTAATTCTTTAAAAAATTTGTATTATAAAAACTACAGCACTAAATTCAACATGGTCGGGCTCATAAGAAAGCAAATTTTCTGCTCTTGAGCTAATATCATCGAAAACATGATTTCTTAGAGCTGCGATCTGAAGAAGTCAAAGTTACATTACAGATTTTCCCGGACTTGGACACTTGAATACAGTAGAACCTTGATTATCCGAATTTCCATTCTTGCAAAATATTCAGAAATTTGCTGTTTTTTTTAGATAAGGAATAAGCATTGACTTTGCATTATTTATGTTCCTGGAGTCATTTCATGCAAAATTTTATTTTCAGTCGTCCGATACATTCACACTTAGTTCACAAACACTTTGTTGTTTTGCATGTAAATTGGATTATTCGAATTTTCGATTATACGAACACTCTTCGGTCCCAATTAGTTCGGATAATCGAGGTTGTACTGTGTGTCAGACTGCTATAGATTTTCAGCATTGGGTTGGACACCATTAGTTATTAAAGGAAAAAGAAAGTCCACTTTAAAGTAAATTAATTTTCCATATATGAACTTATATATTACGTTGCATTATAACGAAGTAAAAAATGACACCCATGTGAGTTTCGACCATTCAAAATTCCCGAAACCACTTTCCCAATAAAATTAGTGCAGTAAAATTTCACAAAAATTAAGTTTTTTTGAAATTTGTACGAAATTTTTTCAAGAAATATTTCACAATTTTGAAGCTTGTGTTTCTGATGTAAAGTTAATGCTATAAATAAACAGGAAAAAAGCCTATTTTCAGTGGTCACTCACAATGCTACAGCTTACTTGAATATACAGTAGGCTCTCGATATAACGAACCTCCGAAAAAGGAACTTTTCCCTACACAGAACACTTTTTAACCATTTGGCTGGCCAACTTCTGTTCATACGGTGATAAAACCTCTATGCAGAGAAATTGTGTATAAGGAACAGCCCCATATAAAGAAATTTTTTTAAGTAATGGAAAGGTCTTTTCACATAACAAAAACCAACCTTATAAAGAACTAACTTACATATAAATATGCTGGACAAAAAATCAATGAATTTATCAGACGGTAAAAAGGCAAACCCAAACCACAACCCAAAACTGAAACTTTTTCACCAACAATGTAAAACTACAGTTTATGCACGCACCAGCGCAATCAAAATTAAAATATACAGTTAAATCCTGTTACAGTACAACAATCCCTCTTGAACAATAAACCTGTTATAACAATGCTGTTTTCGAGGGTCATCAAGCAACAATGCATGCAAAAGTGATGGTGTACAACGATAAGCCTGATACAACATTCTGTTTCCTAATTCCCATGAACTATCGTTACAAATAAGTTTCACTGTAGTTCAACTTTGTCAGGTTTTTACACTCAAATCACTTCACTCACAGTTAGATGAGAACGAATGTTCTGTATTAAGAACACTCCATAAAGAACTATTTTTTGGTGCACTTGGTTGTTTGTTATAAGACAGCATTCTATATTTTGATAAAAGTTCAATTTCTAAAGTGCAGCAGACTGATTAAAAATTTGATTTACACTTTTCGTTAACAAAAAATACCCTTCCCAGCTGTTAAGTAGAAATCCCTGGAAGGGCAGATTCTTATCTGCTTGCTGCAAAGATCATTTCCTTAGCTTGAAAACAGAAAGTGGAACTGAAAAGGTTACAGGTTTTTAATAATATACGTTTTAATAAATACTAGCGGAGTCGCTCGTTTCGCTCGCTCATTCTGTGTCGTCTCGCTAAGCTCGAGGAGCTTTCATCCTGCAACTCTTGTGCTGACAGACATTCCACGTCTAACCGAGCTAGCAAATGTTCAGAGCGCAGTACGTGTTTTTTGTACGGCTTCACAGTGTAAAGAAATAACCATAAATCATTCTAAGTCTAGCCATCCGAGAGCTACGTGCGCGTCGATCCATGCCTCCAGTAATTTCTTTGATTCCAAGAGCATCACAAAATCATGTGCTGATTATTTGTACGTCTTCTCCTCCAGAAGTAATCCCCTACGAAGGTGAAAGATTGACAGAACGAAGCGAGACACACATTGAAAAGGTTTACTTTACGTGGAAATCACTCGCTCTGCTTGCTCAATCCACGCACCACCGAGCTTCAGAACACACAAATGTTTGGCACCGTTTTTTAAACCAGATTTCATGCATCAACACAGTGGATAGAAAGCCAATTTTAATATCTATATGTGTTACGTTGCAAAATACGTCGGCCGTTTAAGTTATTTTTTGTGTGCTTCCTTCTCCAGAACATCTCAGTGCGCAATAGCTTCAACACGATCCACGATTCATGGGATTTCTATGTACTGATTATTTTGATGCAAGCTAATTGCAAATGTTGCTCACAGTTCGTTCGTCATATTCTTAAGCACATCTGCATTTTATCTTTATTATTCAAAACATACGATTTGTTTGTTTGCACATTTGTATGTTTTCTTCTCCAGAGGTAATTCCCTATGAAGGTGAGATGACAGATTGAGAGAGCAAACAAGAGACACATTGAAAAGGTTTACTTTATGTGGAAATCGCTCACTTTGCTCGCTCAATCCACTCATCTCCATGCTTCAGAAACACAAATGTTTGGCACCCTTTTAAACCAAATCTATTGTTTTGATTTTTCCATGCATCAAGTCAGTTGATACACAACCAATTTAAGATCTATATGTGGTTTGTTGCAAAATACATCATCCTTTTAGGTTATTTTTTCCGTGCATCCTTTTCCAGATCATCTCTCTTCGCTCAAGGAGGTTTTCATGACCAAACTACGACGTCAAACACATGAGGGTTAAAAAAACCCTTTGGCGTTATTTTTTCAGGTTCTTTCGCGTATTTGAGGGTCACAATATCAAGTTACAGCGATGAAAATAGGCCCATACTGAGAGCAATTTAATTATCTTTCGTTTGGTCCTACACCCATCTTTGTAGGTGATTTGGTTCCAGGGGAGTAGAGGTACAAACAAGCAAACACGCACACACATCATACGTCCTTAATGATGTAGATGCTCTGAAAATTTTCAAGACCACGTGAAAAGCTTCAGTAAAATGGAACTTATTTGAAATGTTTCACTTGAAACTTTTCATTATCACAACTAAGGCTGCACCGATACAGGATCGGATCAGCTGCCGATTATTAGCGGTATCGGCAACTTTCGCAGCAATATCGATAACTCTGGAACCGTTCGAGATTACGACATGCGGTTCACAGAGTTTTTCTCAGGACATCACCGAGTATCTTCCTATACTATCCTTCAAAAAAGAAGCTACATTTATAAATAATCTGAATCATCGCTTGTTTTCGTTAGGTACGGTGTGCCTTGCAGCTACCTGCTTGCCAAATGAATGTTGCGTTTTGGTGCGCCTTTCAGCAGTATGCTTTACGAACGCTTGGTCGAATAGCTATTACAGTGCATAAAGCGTCGACTCTTTAAGGGTGGGATGAATAAAGAAAACATCGAAATTATCCGAAAAGAGGCCAGCCAACTTTATTGTACAATTGGGGGGTGGAGAAAGAGAGGGGTGGAAGAAAGGAATGAAAGAAAAACTTATCAAATAGCCTATATCTGAAATGTACGCTAGTCCAATTTTTTTTTATTGGACTGACAGTCATTCCAGATAAATTTGATAATTTTGTTTAACTTAAAACTTTAAACAAAAAGGTGGAGGGGAAAGGTCTAAAAGAGCATGAAAAAAAAAAAAATTGTCAAATTTATATCGAATACTCCCAGTCCAATTTTGTTTAAATTAGCTTAAAAAAAAGGGTTGGAGGGAGGGTTGGGGGAATTTCAATAAATTTTCATTTTTATTTCATTTGAACAAGTTTTATGTATTCTCTTTTGGTTCATTAGGTGGCCCTGAAAAGGGCCTGTTTGGGTCCTTGTTGGGGAAAAAATCTTGCTATAGCCAAGTCAAGGGGGCTTCTGAAAACACGTCATGAGTACAAACACATGGAGAAGCTGCTAATGGCTGGAAAACGAATGTTTGGCAACAGCTGGTCCACAAACCATTGTTTAAAACATTCACCATTCATTTCATCATGATAATTTGCGGATTTCGTCTTGGATCCGAACAAAAGTGTAGCGTTTGACACGAAGCCGTTCCTGCTTCCCGCGTGATACAGAATCAAACGATGCCTTTTCCCGGTCGGAATTTGCCTGCCGAGAATTAATTTCATCGTTATGCCACTGTTTGGCCCTTCCGTGGTGTGCATTCACCCACGTTTCATCAAGATATATACGAGAGTCCTATTTTCTGAGCGTAGTTGTTTACTTTGACGTTGGCGAACAATTCCAGGTCGTTCAATGTAAAATTCACGTATGTCAACTTTGCCGTAAGTACTTCATTTTCAGTTTCGAAAGCAGTACGACGCCGAGACGACTTACTGCCTTTAAATTCTATCTTTGAGACTAGCTTCGAATAAATGCTATCAATGTAGAATAATTACCATCTTGAAAGATTTCCCCTACAGTCGTTCGAAGAATAGGCAGTTTTAAACTCCTCCATGTCAGTGACAGGTGAGGGATGCGGTCGCTTCTTACCCGGCGTATAGAACGTTGGCCGGCCGGCTATTGCTGCCGTTTCGTCGGCTACGAACGCAGCTCTTCCACCGTTGACAATCTTCACATTGTAGTATAAATGGAGAAGTTCGTTGCCGACGCAGTTCGTTCTAGATCACAAACATTAGCAGCTTCTCCTTAGTTCTTGAAATAATGAAAGACGTTCCACACTATTCCCCTTGCTTGGCTATGTAAAGTTTCTCCCTTCTTGCTCACGCTTAAGCGAGCCGAAAATGGCGCCATATTGGCCTAACTGTTTGGCGCTAAAATTGATGTCATGGCCGATGACGTTTTGTTCCAGGCCTAATCAATCACCGCGTAATGACCATATAAGGCAAACCGTTCTTTCTTGAAAGAAACTATAGCTATGTTTTAAGTGTTGGTTATTATTTAAAAAAATTTATTTTAATAATTATTGGACTTTTTGCAGAAAACTACACCTTATTTATGAAAAATTGGGGTACAATTTTGGATATCGGTATCAGTACCGGTAACGGCAAAATTTTGAAAACCGTATCGGTATCGGTGCAGCCTTAGTTACAAAACTAAATTAAATACACAAGGAGGGCATAGAATGCATTTGGAAATATCAAGTTTGATCATGGGACACCAACACCAGATTAACAAATTAACAATCACTTTTTAACAACTTACCGATTATGTTTCCTAAAGCCCAAACTGCCTGTTCGCAAACATTCTGATGTGGTGAATGCAGTAACGTTAAAAATAAAGGTACAGCTCCTAGAAATAAAATTTTGTTAAGTACCGTACGTAACATTTATTATTCATGCAATACATCAAAACCCACATTTTAATTAGTTTTCATAAGGCCATGCAAAGTTAATTGTTTGGTTTACAGGCGCGTGCGGGTGCTTTAAATTATCGCGGGTCAAAACTTTTATTTGAATCTTGGTTCATCCGCTAAAAATCCCATTTTTGCCAAATATTGACCGTTTTTATTAACATTCCAGTACACCATTTTAACCGCCACGAAATGAGCTTTCCAATGGTGCCAATTTCAAACCTCTAGCTCAAACCACTAAGAAGTTATTTGACAAAAACTAAAAAACTTTTAATATTAGATGACATAACATATTAGCAATATTATATTTATTTTAGGCTGACTACACATTCTTTCATCTTTGAACTGTGTACATGTCAAAGAAATGTGGTCAGTTAAATAAAATAAAATGCCTGGTTGCCTGGTGCTTCAATTTGCAACCTCGCCCGTAAATCAAACAATTTTTTTTGCGTGGCCTAATTTGTAGTTGTGTGCTCGACACTCAACTTCAAATTCTTAAAATCTTGCAGCTAAAATGAGTTAATATGGGAAAGTGCGTTAAAATAAGGTGTAACGCGTTGCACATAAGGATGCACTGATGTGCCATGATGCCAAATTACGACGTTGAAAAAACATGGATGATATCTAATATTAATGGTCGGATGTTTAGCAAAATAAAGTTACCGTACGTTCTTCACGGAGTCAAAAAATAATTCTCAGGCTGGCAAGTGAATTAAAAATTTAAAAAATAGGAAATATATGAATTTTATCCTCAAAATACAGGACAAATTTGAACAACATTGGTTATTGTAATTCCAACTTAGCTTGCAAGTTCAAAGAAGAAAAAGGAGTTAAATACTTTATACTTTTAAGATTTTTTTCACTGGAGGCTTGTTTTGTTGATTACAGTTCCACAATAAGTTTCCTTTTTTTCTCTTCTGTAGTTTGTTGCACTTTTTTTTGTCTTTCAGTGTGGGCACTCGCCATTTTGTTTTTGCGCAGCAGTGAACATCATGTTTGCAACGGAAATGCTAGTCACGTCTTTCTTAGTTACGCTCTTTGAAGCTTCTGAGTTGCATATTTTAACAGCTGCTGTGAAGCGGTAACTTTTTCATTTACATTTTTTTTTCAGTTAAAATTCTCCTTCTCTAACGGCAAAAGACCGACGCTTTTCATTTAGTTCTTCTTGTCGCTTCTTTGCTGCTTCCAACATCTTAAAATCATCATCTTTCTTTGCCTTAAGAGCAAGCTCCGCTTCTTCTTTTGGTCCTCCTTAAAGACAAATTAGGTATGATAGGCATGTTTGGCAGCTTTAATCGGCTCCTGTGCGATTGGAACGAGGTCAGGTCCCGAGTCAAATTTCACAGTGCCTTTTACATTTTTAAGAGCATAAATTGTTTGTGCCTTGAGTGACGTCTTCTCTGGAGTTACAATTTTCTAACAAATTTTCTAACAAGCTTCCCTCAACGTCAGAATTTCCACGTGGAAGCACTAAAACACATTTTACTAAGGCTTCTAGGGCACTGTACTTAAATTTCCTTCACATTTCTTTAGCTTGAAAATTCTAGACCACTATGTGTCAACTCTTTCATGAGGGATGGATTCAACGTTATCCAAGACAGAATTTCAATTCGTCTACAGTGTGCGGCATTAGCATGTATGTGAGAAATATAGGAAAATATAGGAACCCCTCAAACATTAAATTATATGAACACACTAATATCACCTCCAGGAATGTTTCTATAATAGTTCACTTTCCCAGTTCACACTGTTCTCTTCGGCGTCTGCTGGTAAGTAATGACAAGAGAAAAGCAGTTTTATGCTACTCTTGACTCTTATACTGCCAGAGTGTTAGGTGTTTTAGATGTGGCAGTTAAGTCGAGCCAATTCTGCTGTATGTTGCCCCACCCACTGATCCTTCAGTCAGTTGTCTTCGAAAAAGAATTCTCCAGCTCACGAATACAATAAGAGTTGACGGTAGAAGATGCATTGAGAAGAGAGTAAGTCCTCAGGGTCAGAAGCGGTAATTTCGGCCTAACCATGAAGTAGATATGCAATATTTACACCTAGTACTTTATTCTGAATACACTTTGTAACTCGTGCTAACTGCAAAATTAAGAATTTAAACATAAGTATAAGGTACTGAAGTGAAGTATGCATGGTAATGAAAAAGCCGCACCTGCGTTCACTACTGCTTGGGTTTGTTGCGAAGTTCCTGATGCAATGTTTGTCAAAGCCCACGCTGCCTCGAACTGTAGTGAGGAGCTGAAAAAGGTTTAAACATTACACCCCAAACTAGATTACTTATTAACTAGTTTTCAACAGCTGCTTTAACACTTACTTATCGTGACACTCCAAACAATGCACAAGAATAGGCAATATGCCAGAATTAATAAGGTCATCAATAGGTGGATTCCTGTCACTTGACAATAACTTCCTGCAAAAATAAAACAATACAATAACAATGTTAAGCAATAATTTGATATAGTAACGGGTTTAAAGCTCCCTAAAAAAAAGAAACATGCTCGTACTGAATACGTCGACTCCAGGAGTGTGCAATACCAGGATCTTCAACTTGATACAGATACTTTATTTTGAGTATTGGAATCGCAATACTTTCTCAAAACAGACACTTTCTTAATACTGATATTTTTTTTGATACAGATATGTTTTTGATACTCATGTTTTTTTTCAACCATCTATAGCTGCCTTTGTTCCTTAATTACATTTAACCTTCAGACTAAAATATTTCAGATGCCAATATCGTTAAGCCTAACTACATAAAAAAAACTAACCCTTACAATTTTAATTAAGGTCTACAGGTATTATTGGAAAAAAGCATATCCTACAAATTAAATAACTGTTCAGAATGGAAATTTAAAAATAAATTTAGACTTGCCTACGTGGAATTTAGCTACTTAACTTTGTATCAATTAGATTGTCGGCAGGCCAAGTGAAGAGAAAATAGTCTTAATTTTCCCGGTGGGGGAAACACTCTCTTCCACCAACTGAAAAAAAACTGGCACTAGCCCGATTTTCTGAACGACGGGTGGCATATCTGGGCCTGCGGACGGAGACACAACGGACGCCGGCTGCACCATGGCACTTTTAAGCTCATCCATTTTAGAATCAACTGTGTCAAGAATGGAGCTGGAATGGTCTAGTAAGAGCAGACATGCCCGGAGGCTCATTATTTGATTCTTCACAGTAGACGATGTAATCATAGCGGCGGGTGGCATGTCGACATGGGCTCGTAGTTCGGGACGAAATCCAGACCCGCCATGTTTAACAGCACTAGGAATAAAGAGGGGAAGGCTTCACAAGTGTATGAGGCACGATAGAAGTTTTTCTTAGGCCTAAAATAGAAACACCTTTCTTAGTGTCCGCCTTGGCCAGTTTTCTCTTCCTGCTTCCCAGCGTCAACTGCAGGAAGTCAATAGCCGAATCACAATCACGGGCACTCTTTGCCTAGATTTGTTTCATTCGTAGCCTAGAACTATTGCAACAAAGACCAACATAGTTAGATGATGTCTAACTTGCAATGATTTTGATGTCTGCTTTTTACCCACTGTAAACGGTGATTGCAGATTTTTTTTGATTAAAATGTTGTACTGGAATGTAAACAACATAGTGAAAATCTGGGCAAGTTGTCTGCAGCAGATTTCAACTTTCAGCGATGTATGCCAAGTCACACCTATTCTGCTACTGGGGTCAACAACTTATTTTTATACATACCTAGCAGCCTGTACAGCGCTCAACTGTACCCCAGGCTGGTTACTGCTTGCATTTTGGACAATGGTTTCCAAATTTGTGTGATTCAACCCCTTATCTCCATCATCTTCGTCTGTTGAGTCAGTTTGCGGTACATTTCGCCTTTTGAGTAGCGATTCCTCCCGCTTACTCTTTCGAAGCTCAACTGTTACTTCATTGCGCCTCCTTCGCATTTCCTGTAAAAAACATGGTAGAATTAGATTTTTTTTCAAGTACGGCTTTACCGAACTGATACTGGCCGATCAGAACCTGATCAGTAAAAATCGGTTGCCAGTCAAAAAGTGACGAGTTGCCAAACAATTGCAGATCACCGATACCGATCACAAAAGTTTGCCATCACCAACAAGCAGGGTTGGAAAAAATCGTGATTTTTTTTCAAAAAAAATCCAAATAATCGATTTTTTTTTTATTTAAATCAATGATTTTTTTGATTTAATCAATACCCAAAACTTGAGTAAACATTATTTAAAAGTTGTGTGAGACCGCAGACACAAAAATAACTTGGAAAATTATTTTAGTAGTACACTGTAGTAGGCTACAATTGCATATTCAAAAAGCTTCAACAGTAATTATAGCAACTTAGTAGGCTGTTGTTTCATACTCAAGATGGATTCAACAGTAATTACAAGAACTTCACAGTAGTCTATTTGGCTATTGTATCATACTCAAAGTAGCTGCTACAACAAGTAACTAGCTTAAATGACAACTTGCTAGGCTATAGTTTCATGCTCAATGTAACTTCAATTATGGGAACTTGGTTGGCTTTCCTACTAAAAATGCCTTCAATTTTTCACAAATATTGGGTCTTGTTATTTGCTAATTGCTATTAGTCAAGACACTTTTGCCTAGTTTCCTAAAACGTTTTTGATTCATATATTTAAAAAAAAACACTAAATTGGCAGCTTTGCCTAAGCCTAAACGATTTTGAAGTTTGCATTACACCAGTCCAAACTAGTATGAAAATACCCTTTCCACATGTGCAGTGGAGGCAGTTGCAGTGTGTTAACTGTTCTGCTACATCGATCACCACCTGGACCACTTTGTCCTACTGTAAAGTCCACCATTCGAGTGGTTAGACCGAACTGACGTTTTAGATGAACATATATTGAGCGAATGGTTTGGCTATATATTTAATGAGCACTGGAACTATATTTGGATAATTTTCATAGCCCAATTAATCGATCCCAGAGTCGTATCCCTCTTCCGTAAGTCTTTACTCATAACAGATGGAGTCATAACCTTAGCCAAATAGTGATCTAGTGTTAGAGCTTGCTGGAAACTTTTTTGCTTATTTATCTTACTTTGCGTATTTCTTGTAGTTTTGCATTAAATTCATATTTAATTTTTAAATGATTTAAATCAATGATTTTTATTGACGATTTAATCAATGATGTTGGATGGGCAGTCTCTACACGCCTTCCTAAAAAGACCAAATTAGCTTATTTTATTTGGGCCATAATTAACAGCATCTCTGATCAGGTTCCGGTGCCAGCGGTTCCCCTTCCTTCTGGAAACCTTCCACTGAACCGTGGTAAAGTTATTATTATTATTATTATTATTATTATTATTATTATATTATAAATCATTTTGATTAAATCATTGCCAACCCTGCCAACAAGACATGCACATATTCACGCTAAACCGGCTACTTTATTAGTTAGTATTATGGAAAAAAACAAAAGCGTTAATCATACCAAAGTTATCTTCACCTACTGTAAAATCATGACAACCACGCCAGTTAAGCCTAACCACTGCCACAAGCACGTTTTCCCATCGCGCATCACCATTGTCATTAAGACTTGATGCAGGGAGAAACAATTTTCACTTTTGAAGCCTTATTTCTAAAAGATTTGAACATATTACTGTATTTGGTAGGTGTTTGAAGCATCCCTTAATTTCGTTTTTAGACAAAATGAAACAAACATGGCACAAGATCGTTAGTCTTGGCTTACATCTAGTTTAACCAGGAAATAGGTTAGGAATAACTAGTCTACTAGGACGTTTTTTTTTAAAGCTTCTGCAGTACTGTTATGTTAAAAAATAAAATCCAGATGTTACTGCCAACTAAACAAGCAGAGGCAGCGACTACGTGGTTGTAACCGGTCTTCTGTAAACTCCGCCACTTTTGGGCCACTTTCGCTTCATACTTCATACTGTTTTGGTTTTTTACTAATTTTTTTGGACACTGAATCTAATAGTGAAAACAGTTTGTCTCTCTCTGGTACCATTCCATAGAAGATGGGCTCAATGGTGGGTCACTTCCGTTTCAGGTTTTTTATTTTTTTATTCCTTTTAACTAATATTTGGACACTGAATCTAATGGTGAAAACGGTTTGTCTATCTGGTACCGTTCCGGAGTCAGAAAAGGTGACGGACAAACAAGGTTGTTGCTATGGTCTTCCCAGCTTTTGCTAACCAGACGTGACTAACGAATAACAACAATGCTTAAAGATGTAAAAATTTTTTTTTTACATTTCTAGATTTAATTAATTGTTTGATTTGGTTTTATTTATGTATGAAACTATGCAAATACAGACATGACTACCAGGAATAACTAGCCAACTAAAAAACCACACGTGACTAACAGCAATGGTAACATGGATTCCCACAACCATATTACCTTTGCTAACGGTTACAACCATGCTTGAATATTTCACATTTTTAAACCATTTATTGTTTTACACTTTAGAATGATTTGTTTTAGTTATAAAGTGAAATTTAAATAGGACAGCCAGGAACAGCTAGCTAACTAAAAAACTAAAGATTTCTCCATTCCTCGGCCTGAATGGGTGTAAACTTCTATACCTGAATACCTAACCAATAAAACGTTTGCATTTTGTCTAAAATACCAAAACGCTTTTCCCAGATTAATGTGATACCCACCACTCACAAGCCTTCGCCCCGCATGGATCGCGGCAGCTAAGAACCTTGCGCGATCGATCCTCATTCCTTTGTCGGGCGCACCGACGGTGGCAGAGGGAAGGTTAGGTGGGATAGTAACAGATTTACACCCATTCAGGCCGAGGAATGGGGAAACCTTTAGTTTCTATCCCTGACTACCGCCCCAAATTAAATTTTTGCATCGTCTAGACTTAGACAACCCAGGAGGTGGGAGTCGCCGTTGCCAGGCTTTAAGTGGCATCCTTGTTTCTGCCTTGAACCTTCTGAAGCACGGAAGGGAGCCAGCCGAGGGGAGATAAGCATAGGGTGCATGTCCCTTAGGTAGTGCGAGGTGAAAGTTGTAACACATTTCCAAGAAGCTGCTTGAAAATTCTTTTCCATAGGTACATAGTCCAGTCAAAAAACGGTTTCTAGACAAGACTTTTGAGAGCACTTTTTTTTTTTAATACTTTTGGGATATGTTCGGGGGTGAATATACCAAACGTCCTGGATCTGCTAGGGGAGCTAACTCCAGAGCATAGCAAAATGTGTAAAAAATTTGTCCTTTTGGTTTTTAGCCATATCTGTATCTCTATGATTGTTAGTATTAGCGAAAATGCCAGTATATATATATACAAAATTTGGCACAAAATAGTTCCTATTCATTTTTTTCCCCTATCCCTAACCGTTTTCCAGTTATGAGTCGTTGAACATCATTGAACTTTTTCAAAAATACCCTTCACATCACATTTTTGGACATATATCTTGTACCTTCTAAACCGTTATATTTAGAGCAAAAGTGCTCCACAACGAACAATATCTTCAAAATGTTACGTAAGTAAAATCTGCCAATTACATCAGAAGCAACACCTATTTGGAAAAATATAATTTCTGATTAGGTAAAAAAAAATTATCAATGGTTATTCTTTCCTGGTAATTGACTGGTATATCATCAGAAATAGTTTATAACACATGCCGACATGTTTGAAACATAAATGTAAACTGCGTATAATTAAAATTCCGTGCGTATTAACAGTTTATTTACTTGCTCATACTATAGGTAGTTATTGATAGGGTCGAGACCATTAGGACTGGGGCAAATGTTGGATAAAAAAGCACAGTTTGTAAAATGCTTACATCATTAAGCAAAGAATAAGTATTAAAGTTAATATAAAACTAACATCTAAACATTTTAATTTTTCCTTGATGTTTTTGGACTAGATTGAGCTGGGAGAGGTTCATTAGTAGGTTCTGGGACGAGCTGTTTTTCGTAGATGGAATCTGTGGCATCGCTGTCGATGGGGAGAATCTCACAATCCTCATCGTCAATGAATGGAACACCATTCAGGGATTTGGCATATAGGGGAACAGTTCATACCAGCCATTTAGCAACCGCACTTGGCACCACCACAGCCTTTGGTGCATTTGCAGAACATCTGGTTCCAAACAGTTTCTGGGGCTTTTAAGGTCTGTGGTGGGCAGGGGCTCAAGCTGATCCCCTCCACTTGATTGTTGTTTAAAAATTTCCACCCCCTACCAGAGTTTTGGGGGAAGCTTGTTACCCAACCAGGCCTGAACTTGGAGGCGTACTTGACATCTTTGCTACTTAGTTGCACCTTTGGTTGGTGGAATGGCCGAGATGTCTGGTTTCAATTGGTGACAGACTGACTTACCTTTGATTCTGGCGTTACTGCCATTAGAAGTATAATGAAGTCAACATCTTTGCCAACCACCGCTACTTTTCACGTTTTCGATATTTCTGTAGCTGTAGAAATTATCAACATGTCCGCGTCATCTGGAGCCTCTCAAGTCTCCATCCCATTTGTGCGTAATTTAGTGGATAGTATTGCAATGAGTTGTGATTGTTGGAGAGACATTGCAGAAGCTGGCAGCAGGTGTCTTCTCCTGCCAAGTCTGACACCACCATGAATCCAGACATCTTGGCCCTTCCACCAATTGATGGCTCAGGTAAACAGCATAGCTTTTGAGTTTACATCCAAGTTCAGGCCTGGTTGGGTAACAAGCATTCCCCAGAACTCTGAGGGTGGGAACTTAAACAACGAACAAGTGGAGGGGATGAGCTAAAGCCCCTGCCCACCACAGACCTTAATGCCCCCGAAGTTCTGCAAATGCACGAAAGGCTGTGGTGGTGCCACGTGCGGTTGCAACCAAGAGACAAGTGCCTGAAGTGTTCCATTCATTGACAATGAGGATTGTGAGATTCTCTCCATCGACAGCGATGCCAGAGCCCCTCTACGAAATACAGCATGACCTATACCTCTCCGAGGCCCATCTAAGCCAACAAGATCAAGGAAAAATTAAAGAAGTTTTATTACTAGTTTCATATTACCAATACTTTTTCTGTTCAATGGTATAAGCATTTTACAAACGGTACTGTTTTTATCGAACATTTACACCATCCTTAACGGTCTTAACCCTATTACTAACTTTAACATATAGTATGAGCAAATAAACTTGTAAAACGCACAGAATTTTAATGATATGCAGTTTACAATTATGTATTACACATGTGTCAGCATGTGTTATAAACCATTTCTATGGTGAGCTACCTATTATTTACCAGGAAAGATTAACCTTCTTTTTAGGATTTTTGCAATAGCATAACTTTTGACGCAATTGGCGGATTTTACTTTTTTTATATACCATTTTAAAGATAATTTTATCCTCTACACTTTTGTTTCTGCACTTTAGCTCAAAATACAACAGTTTAGAAGGTATGAAACATATGTCCAAAAACGTGATGCGGAAGTTATTTTTGGAAAAATATGAAGATTTTCAACAGCTCATAACTCGAAAACGGTTAGGGATACGAAAAATAATGAATACAGAAACTATAATTTAATGTGTATATAATGAAGTTTTTGCTAGGACAAGCCAGTATCAAGAGAAATCGGCGAAAAACCAAATAAAGGGACATATTTTGCTAAGCCCTGGAGTGAGCCCCTCTCGCAGACCCCAAGACATTCGGTATATTCATCTCCGAACATAGCCCAAAAGTAAAAAAGTGCACACAAACCCAGAAGCAGAACTTTATACAACTGTCTGCAACACCAATTGTCAGAAAAAAAAGTTGTCTGGACCTAATCTGCTTTTATTATATGGTCACCCACATGTTTATTGGTTTTTATTGATTAACCTTTCAGTGCTTTATCCTACTGATCTGGCTACTCCACGAATGAAAAGGTCTCGGCGAGACGATTAGATTGTCAAAATCGGTCACAAATTGACAAAACGGCCAAAATTTGTCCACGGCGGCCTTTAACTGTACGCGACGTATCTTCGCACAGATTCTGCTACAGCGCACACAAAAGTCTGTCTACAACTCAGTTTGAGCATTCGTTGACTGTACTAACATTGTGGTGAGTACCCCAAACCTCATGAGTGGTTTTCCGTAACGTCAGAAACCATGAAGTTATCAGCTTTCATAAGTTTTCATAAGAGTATCGCAGCTTTCATCCAGGAGGCAATCATAGCAGGAGTAGTTTTTGCTCAGACGTACAACGAAAAGGAAACAAAGAAATCTGTTTGTCCTTTTCTCCAGGAAGGGTCCTTGGTCCGGTCCAAGTAAAAGTGTAAAGCTCTGACAGGGCACTGAAGTCTTTCCTCTTCTGGTGAGGGACCAAGAGCAAGAATGGTAAAGGACTTTGAAGCTTCAGACGGTTCTTACTTTTTGCACGAAAAGAAACCCAGTGAACGAGCCCAACAAAGTTGTGAAAGCAAAGATAAGCTTCGCCCAAATTCAGAGCGTGGATTTCGTTAACACCTTTTCCCTGATGCTACAGCAACGAGAAAATTAAGCTTTCTTGTTAATAACCCTAAGAAAGCTTGTTCAAGTGGTTCGTAAGGTTCTCCTAGAAGGCTCGTAAAAATTAGTGGAAGGTCCCATTGAGGAAAAAGGTTTCTAGAGACTGGTCTCACCCGTGACCAGGCTGGTTATCCTGAAATCCTACAGAACAGTGTTGTGGAGCAACTCTGAAGACAGGAGTTCAAAGAAGAACGAAAGACCTTCCTTGATGACAGACGTATACCTTTGTGAAGAGCCTGTTGAAAAAATCCATTAGGTGAGGAACAGATGGAACCACGGGATTAGTCTTGTTTCCACCAGACCAACGCAGTCATGGAACCCATTTGGCTTCGTAGATATTACGAGTGCTCCCACGGAGGCATGCGATTTGCAATTTCTTCCGAAACGCTGTCTGCTTGGAACAGCTGAAAGAGAGCAGCCAAGCATGCCTCGTGGAGAATATTCCCTTTTTTTTCTAGCCGAGTAGATCCTCTTCAAGGCGAAGCCTTCGGGGGAAATCCTCTAGTAGGTTCAGAAGGGGAACAAACCATGGTTGGCCAGGCCAATTCAGTGCTATGACTACGAATTTAACTTCTGATCTCGAAATCTTCAAGTATGTTTGGCAGAAGAATGTACAGATCATTGACTTATCCAAACATTCCATTCCATCGAGAGGACGTCTGTCACCAAGCTTGTGGGTCCAGCAAGGGACTTGCGTAGTTTGGATGACGACGATTCTTGTTCGTTGCGAAAAGGTCGACCATGGATGTGCCCCAAGGGTGAAGATCCTCTTGCTGGTGGACATCTTTAAACACCATTCTGCTACAGGAATCTTGGTAACCCTTGAGAGCTTGTCTGCGAGAACTTTTCTGCACCCCAAAATGTGGAGCGAGTTAATCCTCATCATGTTTCGAAATTGCCAGAAGGAAGAAAACCGGTGGGAGTGGGAAACCTAGTAGTAGGTTCCACCACCCTTGTTCAGACAGGCTGCCACCGTTAAATTGTTTGGAGTTCAGACACATTTATGTGCTACTTCTTTTCTTGTTTGTTCCAGGTTTCCAAGATGATGGATTCGAGAATATGTGCACCGCAGCTAGTCTTCCGAAATTAGCCCTGGATCCTTTTCCTTGATGGGGACACCCTGTGTGATGCTGACAGGGTCGCACCACCCTAGATGTCTCTTCGGGAAATCTTCTGACATCCAGATTCTTGTTTTGAACAGGTTATCAGAGTGGATCCATTGTGTTTTCCGGTACCAGTGTAACGGACAAACCCTCCATCTTCCATAAGGGACTAAATCCACAGCTGCAGCTGCACCCAGAACTATGATCCTGTACAAAAACCGTATGTAGAAATTCTGACTGCTTAGGATGTCGAGAATCGCTTCCTTCATGGCAATGAATTTTTCCGGAGTTGGACAGATCAGGAAACTACTTGTGTCAAAAAGTGCTCCCAAATGAACGTACGGCTAGCAAGTAGATGGGACTTCATTAATTTTATCCCAAAACCTAACTTGAAAAGAAGATCTAAAGACTTTTCTTTGGATCCTTGTTTAGGAGGAGCCAATCATCCTAGTAGCTGCGAAGCAAGATACCTCTGGAATGGAGAGATGCCAGAAATGTGAGATGAGTAAAGACTCTACGTGAAGTCGCTAATCCGAAGAGGTGGAAGATGCTGGGGTGAAGTGGCACATGAAGGTAAGCGACTTCTAGATACTGTATATGGGAATTGTGAATTCCTCATTGTCCATCAAATTTCACATAGCCGAGTTTCCATTTTAAAGCTCTTGTTCTAAATGAACTTGTTTAAAACCTTTAGATTGAAGATCGTGCAGTTTCCTCCCATATTCTTGGGTACAAGGGAAATTGGGCTGTAGAAGCCAGCTTGATGAGGTCCCATCCTTGCATTCTTAACTGCCTTCTTTCGAAGAGTTTATTTCGTCTTGCAGATGAGCACCCTTCTCGTGGCTCATTCCCCAAGGAGGTAATGGTAAGAGCATCCGACTGAAAACTTGGTAGCCGTCCGAAATCACTGACAAGGGCCAAGGATCGTAGGAGAAGACTTTGGTCGAAGCTTCGACATGACATCCCAGACGTTTGTTTAGATACAACAAGAGAGTGGAATGTATTTTGTCCTTCCTATTCCAGCAGGGGACTTGCTGCAGATTCTTTAGCGGTTAGAGAGCCTCTTCCTTTCCCATGACCCTTGCCGCAAGAGGATCCACGAAAGAGTGGTTTGTCTTGGCGTTTCCACTTCCTTTTGCCTTGTGTTGGAATCTTCCTTTTGAGGGAAAGGATAACTGGAAAATGGCTTGAATTTCGCGGAACGCTTCGGGGCGATCTTTAGGTTTCCTTGGAAAAGGAATTCAGTGCAGTGAAAAGGTTGAGTGCTTGATCCTGGATATGACTTTTATTAAGTCCCGATGCAGAAGCTAGTACAGCGTCTCTTCTAAATACCACAGACTTCGTAACAGCACGAACCTGCCAATTGAAGGTGCCAGATATTTCTCCATCTTCCCGAAGGCAAAGCAATGCTTCATTTATATTCTTCATTGCCGTTTCTCCAGTATACTCTGGATCCCGTGTTGACTCTATGCATGCGGAGGCAGTAGAGTGCATCATGTTGGCCAAAGAGTGGGTACAAATAGCCATCCTTCTGTATGTCGTCCTGCATCTCAAACTGCTTTTAAGTGATCGGAGGACTTAGGGTGCTTCAGACAAGTCCCTAATTCCAGTAGGGCTATTTCCGGCAGAAAATCTCCCTCCTCTACGTTTTCGAAAAGGTTATTACGGGTTGCTCAGCATTTGACGTTGAATCATATTTCCAGGCCCCTCTTGCAGGTGGGCCAATTGGACCAATAATCTCCAACTCCTCTCTTTTGATTTGGCAACCACGACCAAGAAATGAGCAAAGTAAGAGGGCAGACTGCGACACCATTTTCTTGATTGCCGGCTATTTGTTTTCTTGGGAAAGGTACATCCGCCGTTCTTAATTGTCTGTTTTTCATGGCCTAAGTGGAAGGGTGCAGGGATCAGACGCAAAATTCTGGATTGTTGTCCAGAATTATTGAAATAAAGTCCATTGGGATTAGACCCAGGAAATCACTCGGCTCATCGTGTTTACCGAAAAATAAATCTCTTTTAGACTACGAGAGAAGACTGTGAGCTAGATGAAAACATCTTAAGACGTAGAAGGCCGCGAAGGTGCCGCAGATGGTTCCGTAAGCGTAGGCGCAGAGTGAACGACAGAGGTGCCGAAGGCTTTGGATGATGCGAAGGCAAACGAAAAGTGGCTGTCCCACTGAATGAACAGTCTGAATGTGGGCGTTAGATCCTATAAGATAAGATGCCGAAGGTAAAAAGATTCTAGTGAAAGCATGAACAATCTTAACTTGAGATGCAGAGAGAGATCTATGAGCGTCTGTCTTCCTGTGTGACTTACGTTTGGGACTTGTATGGACAATCTTCCGTCGGTTGAGGGAGCAAAGGGACAGTCGAGGGACAAAATTATACGTTAAAATAGAAAAATCTGAATGCAGACAGGCTCATTTTAGTATTAACAACATGACGTTGACTCAAATGGTGCGAAATTCGAAAAAAAAACTTGTGGTCAGAAAGACCCGTGAACCTGATGAAAGTTGATGACAAAACGTACTGTACTTACTGTGATCAGCGAACATTTCGCTTGTCGATTTACCAAAAATTTTTAATATTGTTAGACAGTTGGTCATAGCGTAATAATTAACTTTGTCACATAAATAGAAAACTACCTATTGTATGAAGCTGGGACGCTTTGTGTTGGTAACCGGGATAGCATGATATGTTTTCCGTACACGGTTTGGAAGTGGGCAGGATGATCGGCGAAGGAGAAGAATGGTGATCGCGCCGAGAATCTTTCCTCTTCTTAAATCCACCTTTGGGGGACGGGGGACGGGCGACGTAATAGCGAAGAGTCCGTGACGAAGGCAAACAATGGCGGAAGCGAAAGCTTCTAGGTGAAGATGTCCGATGGCGATGAGCGTCATGCCAGTCTTTACTCTTTTCCAATCCGGGGAACGATGATTGTGTCGAGGGTTCCAACAATGGTCAAAATCCCACAACGAATAAAAACGAAGGCCACTGGCATGACGGTAACGCTCACCAAGGGAAGAGCAGTCAGATCTATGTATCCTAATGCAATCTCGGCGAGCTGATGGTAAAATAAGGCGCTTACGGGAACATCTCCTATTGATGTCAGTAGACGAAGGTGAGGAGCAAGTGAAAGCCGAAGGCGCAAAAGCGCTCAAGTTTGGCTGAAGCAGACTTCTTAACAAGTCTTTACATCGTTATCAAAATCAACATTTACAATTTTAACACTTTCATCAATTTGATCAGATACACACTAACTGGGAGCGGGAGGATTTTTATTAGTCATAAGCTCGACATAACAGGCGATTAAAACAGGTTTTAAACTGTGAGGATTAGGATCAATTGCAGACTTTTCAACATCTGCCGATCGTACATTTTCAACACATTTAAAATTGGCAGTTAGGGAGAACAAGGAACGCCGTCTCTGAAAAGCCCAATTT
>JAHWFP010271634.1:57576-72964 GCA_023313725.1 Lithobius niger
CAAAATTGGTTTCTATTGCCTAAAGAAAATATACACCACCTGTAAATTTAATTGCTTTAAGTTCCTGAGTGCTCGCTACCCTGGAGGAATCAAAACTCTCTATATACGCCCAGCTCAGACACCCACCTTCGCATGCGCGGGTCCAGCGCGCAGGCCCTCCATAAATACTGTTACGGCGGTAGCCAGCCATCTACTTTTCCTCAATAATGTCAGCCATGGTGGTGAATCGAGAGGGGAGGTTGGGTGGGTATTACAAGTAGTGTATATTTTCCTTAGGCAATATAAACCAATTTTGACCTTCCCCCCAGGTAAAACTGGGCTTTCTAATTGCCGGTTGGAAAATATCCACTACCTGTAAATTTAATTGCATTTACAGCCGACCTCGTCAATATAGGTGGCGAGCACCATCATGACGGGCCCCCAAGGGTGTGAGCTGGGTCCCCAGTGACAAGAGTTGTGGTGGATTGGTTGCAGGCGCACCATTCTCTGGTCATGGCTGACTTTGTGCGCGAGAAAGCGAGAACTTTCTATAGCCAATGCGGGTTGGTGAAGAAGTTCGGCAAGTTTCTAGATTCCAGCATTGACCGTTTAATTCAGCAGGGAGATGAAGGTTAAACAGCGAAGTAAATTCGTGGAGCAGGATCAAGTTAGTGTAAGGTGGTCCGGTTAAACGCATGGTTGCGAGAGTCGAGACGAGTGCGAAAAGTTTCGTTGTAAAGGTTGGACTTGAGAGGTGTGAAAGAGTCTCAGTCTAAGCTGAATATGGAATCAAAAAGATTCAGATGTTCCGAAGTGAGTCAGGGTGTTCAAGGAGCAGTGCTTCACTTGTGGTGGGAGTGGCAGGGGTTACGTTACTGATGGTTTAGAGTGAATAGCCAGACGTGCGTGTGACAGGTGTTGGAAGGTGAGGAGAGGAGGACGTGGCTTCGGTGTGGTGGAAGTCTAGTTGTGACTCGGTGGAAGTTTGAAAACTACCAAATATCAGGATGCGGGATTGTAGGTACCAATGTGCGGAGTGTTGCGGCGGTGTCAGGAAGGTTGATGAGAAGCCTCTGGTTATAGTTCGGAAAAACTTTCGGTTGTAAAGTCGGTGAGGGTCGACAAGCCGATGTGCGGTCAAGTCTGCATTGGTGGATAACTGAGCTATGGAATGGTTAATTTTCCAAAGATTTAGGTGAGCTTGACATTGTAGTCCTGTGAGATGGAGTTTGATGTAAGGCTGGGTGATCAAATTTGTTGGTTGGCAGGAATTTCTTCGAGAATCCTAGTCGTAATAGGGCTCGAGAGAAAACGGGAGTTCCGGTGTGTTTCCGTTAGATTTCGTGGAACAGAAGGGGTGTTGTGTGAGGTCTTCGGCCCTTATAGAAGTGTGAAGAGGTTGGACCTCACTTCAGGCTGCTTTGAGGAGTTTTGCTGTTGTTGTCCATCCTCGTTTTGAGTTTATGTGACAGTGAGTCGTGAAGATCAACTGGATCCAATTTTGACTCGGTGATGGTTCAAGAGATACCAAAAATGTGGGACAGGGACTGTTGATAGCAATGTGCGAGGTGATGTGGTGCTGTCAGGAGGATTGATGAGAAGCCACTGTGTTGGCGCAGAAAGACGTCAGGTTGTGAGGTTGGTGAGGCTGACGTGGTGTCCGTCCAGAGTCGTGAAGTCTTTTTTGGATGGCAAGATGCGGTTTCCTGGTCGGCTGTTGGGTGTCATGAACCCTTGAGAGGTCAAATTCCCAAAGATTTGGGATGATCACGACATTTTCCTCCTATGGCGTTGGCGGAGTGACAAATTTGTTGGACGGCAGAAATTTCCTTTAGAGTCCTGGTTGTAGACGGGCCAGAGTGAAGGAAACGAACGTAATCCGTTGGCTTCGTGCAATGACGAACGTGAAACGAACGTGTGAACAACGAACGTGGTGAACGACGAACACAATGGACGGCGAAATGCCCGATGTCGAGTACGACGATCGAGCGGGTGAGCGATGAACGTGGCGTGACACAGACGGTGGTCATCGACTTTAGTGGCAAAGGCTTAAGGAGATGACAGGGCATGCAAACATCGAGGCAAACGTCGAGGTGAACATGGAAGAGAAGGAGCTTCATCGGGTGATGTCATGCAACGGGATCGGGGGGAAAAGGAGGTTTCAGACGAACGGAAAGCAGAGATCATGGTGTAACGAATGTGCAAGCAGTACGGCGTCGGTCGATTAATGGCGGGAAACGAACGTAGAGGAGAACGAACATGGCGAGCAATGAACGCAAAGGAAGGTGAGGAAGCATAATGTGGCAACCCAAATACGCGAATCCAAAATGAAACTGAAAGCAGATCATCTCATTTCATTAGGGGTTCATTTTGGGTCCTGGGTTTTGTTGCATCATGTGTGAGGTCGTCGTAGGCTTAGAGAGTGTACTTCTTGATCCAAAGGGTGATGACGGGTGTTAAAGGTTTTTCTGGTAATGTCAGTTGTTGGCTTCTGCGGCAATCAAGTGTGTTGAGCGCCTGACGTGGTGCCAGGTGCACGAACGTTGAAGGCGGAGGTTGCAAAAGGGAGCCGGGATCAGGTTACGTCAACTCACCGGACGTCCTTCACTGCAGTGGTGTTTTCGCCTGGATTAGGGCTGCATTTCATGGATGAACGAGAGCAACGTTTTGAAAATCTCCAGGTGAAGACATTTAAGGAATGTTTGGGCTCATAGCATGAGATTGACGTTGGCGGTGATCGCAAAAGGTGGCGTTGAATGGAGGTGTGAGAAGAGTTTCACGAGAAAGAATGATAAACGTTGGTTGATGTCAAGCATCAGAAGAAAGCATAAATGGCAGCGACAGATGGGGCTGTATTAGCAGACGGGCGTTTTCGTAAGTGAGAAGTAAAGTGTGATCGATGGGCATGAGGCAGACTTTAACGAACGTTGGACTTCAAGGCGAATCAGGAAAGAGGCCAGCGTGTTGGTTGGCGAACGAGATGCGTGCGGACGAACGCATGCGAAGCCTACTATGAGAAGTGACAAAGTCGTGTTTCGCCTAAATGGGAGAGTGCGGTAAACGTCGGCAGGCAGATGGGGCAGGATTTCGATGCTTTGATTTCCCGGCAAGGGCTTGCGGGATAAGGGCCATAAAAATTTCAATGAACGATGCTACAGGAGAACGTGTTGCATGACGACGAGCGTAGGGCCAATACGACGCACGAGAGGTCGAGGTTGCAAGTTGCTTGGCGAACGTGTTGAAAGACGAGCGACGAACGTGGGGCAGTAATGGCGAACGAGTTACGTGCCTACGAACGTTCTTGAGGAACCGGGTTGCAGGCTGGTCTTGACAACAAAATCCGTGCGGCATGATCCGTTACAGGTGGATTTCGGAAGGTGGCAATTTGTAACTTGATGGTTGAGGTGTGAAGCCGGTGATGGGTAAGGGGGGGGGGGGGGAGTTCGATGAACGTGTGCGTTGCGGCTACATGTGAACGTCGAATGCATGGCATGTCTACATGAGATTGGGGAACAGTGGAAAGAGGGTGTGCTGCAGACGTTGCTGGTCGAGACGGGAAGGTGTGACTACGATGCTTGGGTTTTCCGATTTAGAGCTTGTGGGCCGAGAAGTTCAGACGGATATGCGGCGAACTTCGGCTTCAAGACGAACGTGTTGCGTGGGATGAACGTAACGAGCGTGCGGACAGGACGAACATGCGAACGCTTCATTCTTCAGTTGTAAGCGAGACGAACTTCAGGCGACGGCCGATCAATGGCAGGAGTCCGCTTCGGCTTGCAATGTTTATTTATGGGCGGTGGTGTTCCAAGCGGCGATGATATGGAGGCAAAAACTGCTGGAAGATGTACACAACGTGTGCCGAGAGACTTCAGACGAACGACTAGATGAATGCTTGGCTTGTCCACAAGGATATGCGAGTGGTGGAAAGATGCTTTGCTGCAGACATTGATGATGGGTTACGGCGAGCGTCGGCCTTCTGGGCGAACGTGATGCAGACGAGTGGACAGTTGCGTGACGAATGTGCGGACGTAACGGGGTGTAAGCAAGACCCTGAAGTGGAGACCCGTAGGGGCTTGCGGCTGGGGCCGATGTGAGCGTTCAACGAACGGAATTATTCCTAGGCGAATTCCATGACGAAAGACAGGTGCATGTCCGGGTGGACTTGCGACGTCATCGGTAAGGGTCTGACGAAGCATACAAGAGGAGACAGATTCAAGGTGAACGAACGAACATAACAGCGTGAAGGCTTGCGGGCTGGGCAGCCATTAAGGATTGCAGCGAACGTCGGCTTCAATGCGATGTGACGAACGTGCGAACGCTTCATTTATCAGTTGCTTGCGAGGCAAACGTGATCCATGGCGAGCGTGTCCAGGGAACGATCATTCAATGGTGGGAAATCCACTTGGGCTTGCGATCGCAAAATAAGAGGAAAACAGACTCGAAGCGAACGAGACGAATGTAACGAACGTGGGGGCTTGTGGGCTTAAGAGCTGGGAAGCCATGATGGATTGCAGTGAACGTCGGCTTCAGGGCGAACGTGTTGCTACAAGGCGGACATGACGAACGTGCGAACTCTTCATTCTTTAGTTACTTGTAAAGCGAATGTAATCCGTGACGAACGTGTTCAGGCGATGATTGTTCAATGGCGGAGAATCCGCTTCGGCTTGCGTTTTCCACCAGAGGAGCCAAAAGCAAGGCGAACGTGACGAACGTAACGAACTGGAGTTTTCTTCATGTAGCGGGCGAACGTGGACGACGAACGGTCTTCGGGTAACGATGTTGACGCAGCGGGAGCTGGAGTTAAAGAGATGGCTGGCTATCGCCGTAACACCATTTATGGAGGGCCTGCGCATGCGCAGGTGGGTGTCTGAGCTGGGCGTATGTAGAGAGTTTTGATTCCTCCAGGGTAGCGTGCACTCAGGAACAGAATGCAATTAAATTTACAGGTAGTGGATATTTTCCAACCGACAATTAGAAATAGAGCAATAAGAAGAATGAACTTCAAACACCATACATAGAGTTTGGCAAGGCGGTACCAGAGACGAAAGTCTTTTAAAGAATGCCTAAAATCAAATAATCTCGATTCTACAGAACCTGACTGCAGATTAAGACCAGCTAAAAGATTGGATGCCGACAAGGAGGGTTCAGAGAAGCAGGGTAAGGAGAACCCAAAGTAGCAATAGCCGAAGGTTGAAAAAAAAACACGGAGGGCTACAACGTGCAGTAGGGGTTGGGGGATACCCGTGGAGAGTATCTTACTCTTGGAAAAAAGTCCAAACCCGCCGACAGTCACATCAAGCATAACAGAATAGTCCATAAGGGTAGACTGGAGCCGTCGAGTACACAGGACCCGAAACGCTTTAATCACATTCCTAACAGTATTTTTTTTTTTTATTTGCCAGCACAGCAGATGCTTCATGCTTTCGTTTGACAGGTGGAGTAGCAGACAACGCAACGAAAACGGCTTTGGATCCACGATCCCAAACAACTTACCTTTTTGCTGGTAGGAACGGTAGCTCGACTTTTGCCGTCTGGATTTTATGGATTTTTGGACAAATGTCAGTGCAGGGATTAGTGTTGAGAGAACACAAACGGCATGTCCAACACAGTGGATACAAGTCCAAATTACAGTTCTTGAAGTATGTGCAAGAAAGAGACGACGTAATTGAAGATGATTCACAAGCCTTCTCCAACACCATCGTGACAGTTTAGGATGAAAATCGGTGATAAAAATTACAACGGGAGCGCAACAAAGGCACGATCGGGCGGGCGCATCACAGACAAAGCAATGACGATTGATCGTCCAGGCGCAAGATTCTTGGCTACCACAATTAAGCAGGATGAAGGCTTCTTTAAGTGGTTGGTATCACACTATTTTTTTTGTATTATCTGGGAAAGTGTCTTAATACTTAGACAAAAAGCAAAAATTTTATTGGGGACGGTATGCAGGAATAGAAACCAGACAAAACTAATAACGGCCATGCTTGAAGATTTAAATAATTTTTTTAATTTTTTTTTTTTACATTGTGTATTTGTGTTATTTATAAATCAAATAAAAGATAAAATTAACATTTATTTTCAACTAAATATTTTTATTTTTAGTGCTGTAATATTTAATCATTAAAGCCAAAATTTTAGTTACCAAACTGGAATTACAGGACAATAATGTGAAAAATAATACGTAAAAGGAATATATTCAATTGTTTGGTACTACATACTATCAACAACTTTGTTTTAACAGAATAAGCTCAAATTTAGTGGTCACTCTTAGGCCTAGAGGGAAAAGCAAATTACATTTTTCAGTCCGCTTGTTTAAAGGGCAATTACATCCATTTTGACATGCATGTTTTACTTTTGGATTACTTAAACAATAATTAAACACAAGAATTGCGGTAGGATATGTTACATACGTCCGATAGTTTTATTATTGCATCACCAAAACACATGATGGGAGCCGCCACTCTTTCGCGCGGAACAACCAAAATGTAGTGCCGACATATGGTGCTACGCTATTTCGATTTGAAAGTGCCAACAGAAGCCCACAGAGAAAGCTCTTGTTGGCTGCGAGTAGCTTAAGCGTCTGACAGCCTTAGCTGGCCAGTATGTCGTGCTGTTCCCTTACAAGTAAATTAAACCAAAAAAAAAATAACACCGGTAGTAACATGGATTTGTCTTAGAATCTACTCTTTTTCTTCATTTGAGAATGAAGATTTTTTTTTCTAGTTCGCGAGAGGGCGTTACTGATAAATATTGGCCGCCCCAATTGGTGCACGTGTCGGAGTTGCATATGGACAAGCCGAATGCGTTTGCTACAAGGAAGCAGCTGTACGAAAAAAAATCTTCATTCTCAAATGAAGTTGTTTGACTCGAGTGGATTAGATTGAAAGGCAAATCCATGTTACGACCCCCCCCCCCCTCCCACTTTTTATTTTTGTCCTAATTGGTAAGCCAACAGCACGACATTACTGGCCAGCTAAGGCTGTCAGACGCTTGACCTACTCACAGCCAACAGAGCTATCTCAGTGAACTTTCGTAGCACTTGCGAATTGAAACAGCGTAGCGCCATCGTCGACATTTATTTCGGTTGTTCCGCGCGAAACAATGGCGGCTCCCATTACGTGTTTTGGTGATGCAATAATGAAATTGTTGTATCGCACGGATGTAACGTATTCCTACTGCAATTCTCGTGTTTAGCTTTTGTTTATTTGATCCAAAAGTAAAACATGCATGTCAAAATGGATGTAATTCCCCCCTGAACAAAACTTTTTGTTTGCTGTTTTTATCATGCACACAATGCTACAACTTGCAAGAACAAATGTAATATTATAATTTCAGTCCTACATAGTTTTCTTTATATAACTAAAAAAGGAAATTGTTAATGCAAAGGCTAGTACTTCCTCTCACAAGTTCTCCTGACCATTTTAGTTTCCTTGATATCTCGGGAGTTGTTGGTCTAGCTCGATTGGTCAGAAATGATCAGCATCCAGCATATAAAATCAGCGTAGGTTTAGTAAGACTGGCTTCAGCAATCGTTCGGCAAGACCCAATATCAGCAACTGGTTCGGTATACCGGTCATTTTTTGACTGATCGGCTTGGAATAAGAACGGATTGGAACACCCTTAATTTTAAGTTTCTGAGACCGTTTTCTAGTTTTTAACACAGAACTGTATGAAAACGTTATCTAAAATGTGGGAAGTTTTATGTCCCATTCACAGACAGCAAAGGATCATTTTTTTTTTTTTACTTTTTCTATCTGCAACAACATGAAAAGCAGGGAACAACATCAACGAACACCAATCTGTAATCTTCACATGCATAAAAAAAAATCATTACACCTGGTCTCCCCCCCCCCCCCCAACATGCATGGCTTGACCTCGTACACCAAACCTAATATTATTTACCAACTACGCAGCATTACAAAATGAGAGACAAAGGTAAGTCGCTTCCCCTAATCCCCAAAATATAATCACTGACCAGACAAAAATTGTATTAACATATTTTACCTTAAATACGCCAAAAAAACCTCAAAAAAACTGTAGCAGAATCGGAGCGACGACGTCGCAGTGCG
The DNA here is from genome assembly GCA_023313725.1 of Lithobius niger. Lineage (NCBI taxonomy): Eukaryota > Metazoa > Arthropoda > Chilopoda > Lithobiomorpha > Lithobiidae > Lithobius > Lithobius niger. The sequence goes on from JAHWFP010271634.1 coordinate 65,625, forward strand.
GCTGGCAGTGTTGCAGTACGATTTATCCTGCACTTTTTTCTTTCTTGGTCATCTTTTTGCGATAATTTCGCCAAAAATTGACCGATTTTGACGTTCAAATACACCATTTTAATCGTTTTATTGAGAGCTTTTGCATGGTACTATTGTCATGAGGATAGGTTTGGTCGTTCTCAAGTTGTTTAACAAAAACATACAAAGGTTTAGAAAAACGGTTCTCGTAAGAAATTGTTCACGAACCCAAACGGGCCCAACTCAAAATTTTGCACAATGCGAAATTCCACCTTCGTATGCTACCTGCAACCTGCAAACCCTCTTCCTGCAGACCGTTTTTGGTTTGTACAAAGCTTGTCGCAGACCGGCTGAATATATTCTGCTTCTGGGCACTCAAGGGGTGGGAGTAAAGTTAGAAATGACGTAATATAGGAGGGGAGGGGGGGGGAGCAATTGGTAACGTTGGGGGAGGGAGTTGAAAATGGCCAATTTCTTGATGACGTAATACTTGAACGCCCCCTAATAGTGGTATGTTCACACGGTTTTGTGTTTTGCCTCATGCGATAGCTGATTGGAAAGCTGATACAAATCTACTGGCCGAGTTGGCATATAGCAAAAACATTTCAATTACCAAACTGTTCGATTTAATCAACAATTGGTGAGTGGTTGGTGGATTTCTGCACACATAGGCTAACCAAAACTTTGGTTAGCAAGATTGTTTTTAGAAGGCAAGGAAGGAAAAACCTAGGAACTCTTGAGTAAAAGTTTTAACTAATTATGGGAAGTAGTCTAAAGGCATAAATGAGTAAGTCATATTTTCACAAACGTTTACGTCAGGAGTGCTAAAAATAAAACAATGGCGCGAGCTTCAAAATTTTATGTAACCGGTACATTGATATACCCATCACAAACTGTCACGATATACATGGAAAAGTTTACCTAGCAGCTCTCAAGTTTGGTTAAAAGCTATGTAACTTTTTCTCTTTCTACCTGCTGATAGCTATCATTAAGTGTCAGAAGTCTGAAATTTCACCCATAACTTTAACTGTTAATTGAGTCATGTCTGTCACACTTTTAGGGATGAGCTACAAACTGCTTAAAGTTGGCCTTCGAGTTAGTTACTTTGATAAGCTGAAAAGCTTTGTTCTGAAGTAATTCAAGCTAATTTAAATGACATAGCCGTTACTGTACTGTAAGACGCGTAATGTTCCCGTTAACCAGCATTCTTCTGCATGGAGTGTGAAAAGAGCTGGCTCGAAACTAAGCAGCACATTTATGAAAGCAGCAAAATCTAGAAATGTTACAACAGTTTAGCTAAGTTTGCAGAGACAGCTCGAGCATCACTAACAATTGCGCATTGTTGGGAAAGCTCTACCAGACAGCAGATAGATGGGAACAATAACTGATTAATACTTGATTCTATCAGTAAATAAATGATGCGATTCTTTACAATGAAAGTATACAATATTTCTAAAGAACATATGTCCAATTCGATGAGTGTAAATCAAACTGGACGTATTGTCTCGAGAAACGTAGGCCAACGTATAACCCGAAAAATATGAGAAAATTTGGTAACAAAGGGGTGTTAAATTTTTTTTGTAAATGGAACAACATTATTAGTGTCTCTCTTAGCACTACAAAGTTAGGGGCAAAAGGCATATCCCGAATTATCAATGGCCAATGCGGTCTTGTCAGAGGACTGGGAATGCTACGGTAATGAGTTTATAAATTCATATATTTTTAAAGTAAAAAATTATGAAACATCTTGCTACAAATGCCCGCATGTTTTAATCCTCAGCTCAGTCTTCTACAAATATCTTCAACAAAGCGAAACAATGCCAACAGAGCGAGCGAAGCAAAGAAATGGGGTAGTACCCTGGGGTATCTACATAACAGGTCTGAAGAGTTAGTTAAATGTGAATAGAATGCAGAGTAATGTATATTAAATAAGATACGTAACATGCAGTAGGCAAGCTTCTATATTGCAATGGTGCGTTTGCAACAGAGGTCGAGAAAATTCTGTAATTTTTTTAAAAACATGTAACAAATATTAAAATGCAGGGTATCACCAGTTAATTTTTTTTCTATTGCCTAATGAATACACATTACCTGCAAATTCTAGCATTCTTGTTCTGAATGCGTCTTTCCCATAGAGATTATTTATTTCCCGGCCAGGTCAGTAACTCAGCGCGCATTGCATGTGCGCACCCCTCCAATAAAAGCGACATGGTGTCATCTTTTATTCCTCTCAATATGGTGGTGACTCGAGACGGGAGGTAGGGTGGGTATAGGGAACTTATATTTTCGTTAGGCAATTGAAACAAAAATTAACCAGTGTCACCAGGCATTTTATTGTTTCATGTGCCATTCAAAAATATACATTACCTGTAAATTCTAGCATTTACAGTAGACCTCGGCAATGTCTGGCTCCCCCCAAAAGTTACAAACTTGGCGATGTACGCAAGAGACCAAAGAAACAGAAAAAGGGATCCGATGTTATCCTTTATTAATAATGTTATTATTTTATTCTTTTGATTTAATTAATTTTTGTTTTGTTTTTATTGTATATTAACGAAAAACTGCACATGTGGGAGTCGCCTTCTTTGTTGTAGCGCTTAACGCGGTCTGACGACAAATCTGGCAGAAGACAATGGGTCCCAGACGATAAGTCCATTGGCCTGCATGGCCATCTACCTGAAGTAGTGTTAAGTGCTTCTCCATGATGCTGCTTCAGGGACTGGAATGCTTCTGTGGCAAACCCAAGATGTAAGAGATTGTCATGAGCTGACGATTACCGACGAAGGGGACAAAAAAGCCGATTGTGGCTCTTGCAAATGTCGTTGCAGTCCGACCACCGTATGTAGACGCACAGAACTCTTACTGGATAGGGGAGGCATTTCGGTTCGCCACCAATCTTCTTGGAGAGCGCAGCAATGACGATAGGTTGGAACGGTTTGCAAGGTTCTGGAGTCGTTGCTCAAAAGGAGGACCTTTACGTGCAGAAACTACGTGAAGACATGGAAAAAAAGAAGCAGTAAGCCGGATCAATGGACAAAGCTTGTACGTCACTGCAATGCAGGTGAGCTGTCAAGTTGTCAAGAACACCATCCTGCAGGTGAGGAGGTTCATGAGCAGTCCAAGAGGCTCGTAAGGTTCCTGTAAGAGTGTCCAAGACGATGGAGAGGTGCCTGTGTGTGAGAAAAAAAAGGCAGCGAGTGTTGGCCATTCTTCACAGGACTTGATAAGTGAAGAGATGTGAAAATCATCGAGAAGGCGAGTCTGGCTTGCAACCGTGAAGACTGAGTGTAAGACTTAGCGATACACTGGGATCAGGGTTCGTACAATAAGTACGAAATCTTATTCAGGGACTTTCAAGGACCAAAACGAAAAAAAATTCAGGCACTTTTTATGGACCTATTACAATTTGCATTGTCGTGATTTTATACATTAAATTTGTACTTGGCAAAAAAAAAAAAACATTGGATTAGACGACCCACAGCTAAAAATAAAAAGAAAAAGGTAGGGTGTCATTAATTTTTTCTTTGTTGGCCTACTATAGCACTAATAACCATTCCAATAGGGCTGTACAACAATAAAGCAAAACACTTGTCACATTTTTTAAACTTTGTTTTTCGTCCACCGTTTTTCACCTTCTTTGGCAAATTCTAATTTTTCCTTTGAAGATTTACGTTAACACCAACGCTGGTGTGTGATAAGACGGTTTATGCGCGCGTGTGTCTCATGCCTGATAAAAGATAGTAAAAACTTATCGAAAATTTGCTAGTTTACAGGAAAAGAACTCTTTTGGTGGTGGTAGTTGTTGGTGAGTCACAATGATAAGCAGCCAAAGTATAAAAACCATAGCGTCAGTCGACGTTTCGACTGGAACATCGGTTCTTAGTGTTGAAGCCCTAGTCTGGCCACAAGGGACATGAGACGTAGTGTCAGCAGCAGTGCAGGGTTTAAGCTGGCAATTGTTTTTCAAATTTAATAGGCAAATCCAAGTTTCGTGAGCCAAACCACGTGACAAGAACTGTAATACAAGAATCAAACCTGCAATATTTGGACCTCCCGCACCCCAGCCACCCGCAAAAATTAGCAGCAATCAGGTTAAGAAGTTTTCAAATTTCTGTAGCACATGTACGTATAAAAAATTGGGCATTGAAACATTGATTTCAGTCGTCTTTTTGCCCAGGCAACTGTCCAATTTCATAGTAGCTCTCTAGAACGCAAGTTGAAAATTTTGTTCTCCTGGCATTTTGCACATGGTGCTGCAATGAAGCGACACTCGAATATATGAAAAGCAGTCACCTATCGGTCGAGGACGAATAACGTCGCAACTTGTCACCTGTGACGAAAGATATGCTGCCGAGAGTTGATGGGGTGCGGTGTGCGGGAGCTGTTTGTAGCACCCCAGACTATGAAACTGCTACAAATCTTCAGTAAACCAGAAAAAGAAAAAAAAAACTGTACACCATCAGCAAATCATTTTTTTTTTTCGATTCAGCATCTGACGATAAACTAACAAATTTAGGTGAAGAATTTAACTAAAATCCTTAGCAATTTGGCTAATTAGAAACAGAAATTATTCACCAAATGATAAGATTGTTGGCGATTTGGCTACAGACAGCTTAATCCCTGAGCAGTGCCAACCCTCTCCAATGTCTGTTGCCACTCGCCATTCAGCAAATGGAAATCAACTCCTGGCAACTTGGAATTTAGCCTTCCTCACCAAAATGGCAACTAGCTACAGAGAATGCCACTCAAAGAGGGATATTTCCGGAAACGAACAAGTTAAGAGACGAACGGTTTGTGGCATTATGCTCAGATTTATAAGGGCTATATAACAGCCTTTTTTGCGTACTGGAGTTGAGAAAATTGAATTTTGTTGATGCATAAATTAGAGAAACCATGCATCATGCAAGACATATTTGGTATGCGACGAGAAGAAATTGATAAATGGCAAGTGTTTTCTTAAAGTCTACTGGTCAAGTGGCGGCTACTACTAGATGGACATTCGGGTGGGCTGAGCAGTGCCATCGGGAGCCGATGGAAGGGCGAGTGAAAGCGTGGGAGAGCCGGCCTGTGGTGAATGGCATTTCACCGGAAAAAGAGGTCTTGACAGGCAGGGTAATAGGCGCGAACGAACGCATTGGCTGATCACGGCGCAAAGGGCCCGACAGGTCGGGATGCAGAGACTGCGGGCCGACAACAGTGCCAAAATGAATGAGCGACGGACAGGGCGAAGGAGTGGCCTTCTGGGAGGAAGCCTCTTTCGGAGCGCATTTGGATGGTGCCATTGTGGTTGCTGGACTAGCGAAGGACGAGTGACAGTCTGCGAAAGGTTGAAGTTGACGAAGGGTAGACGGGGAAAAACGACAGCCTGTCCACACGGTGGAGCCGCTACAGAAGGATGACACCACGTCACGTCTCGGCGCTTTTATAGGAGGGGTGAGCACTGGGTTACCGAGCTGGCCGGTAAATAATTACTCTCTAGGGCAAAGACGCATTCAAAAGAGGAATGTAATGTAAATTTTCGAACGGCACATAGAAACAAGTTTGTACATCGTTAGTTGGTTGAAAGCATTATATTGCTTAATAACCGTTTGCAGAAACATTTTGGAGTAATTTAGATAGGCCTAAGCGTTACTGCCATAAAAGCTAAAGGGAAATGGTCCGATGTCATGTCTGTCACAAATGAAATTCACCTTTAGTAACCCTAACTAAAAATTGAAAGAAGTGTCGATAGTTAAATACCCAAACTTAAAATTGAAAGACATGATGCAAGTGCTTGCTGGACAATATTGTTGTGAGAAATTTATTGGTGTTCCCTTCTCTTAAAATATTTTAACCAATTCACATTTAGCTCGCGCAATGTGGAAACTAATCAACTAGGCTGCAATGTAGCCCATTTGTCTACATTTTACCAACTGTTAATTTAACCGATTTACGAAACAATACCTACAAAGAAGGTAGGGAATAGATTTGGAATATTTAAAAGGAAAAGGCTACGTAAGTTATTGGGGTTTAAAATAAACTGTGGATACAGAGAGAAGAAATTCCAGAATGAGAACTTAGTCGCTTGCTTCATTAACAAGGTTCAAAGTTTTTTTTTCCTGTTCACTTGTTTCAGTATAGTGAAAGCGACTTTGGGAGTCCAAAGTGTGTCGCTGGGCCACTGAATACTGCCAGCCAACCATCGAACGCCACATGAGAACTAGATGGGCAATATAGAAAATTAGGTTAGGCTACAATATATCGGGGAAGAAAATATCACAATATTAAAATGAAATTTTACAGACTGCCTGATGAATGTGGTATTTCTTTTAAGAAGATAAACAAACCACTGAAAATTTGCTACTCAACCCAACAAGTAAGATCAAGTCCATGTTTACGTTTTGTACGCTTAGATTTCAAAATAAAGGATATTTACCGAACAATATCCTTGCAAATTTTCGACACTCATTTTAAAAAGTAAGAACATTAAAAAAAAAAGTAAGTACATTTTTTAAAAAGTAAGATCAAGTGAATTTTGTTGAACAGAGAATGAAGTCAATCACATAAACTGCAAATCTCTATTTATGGAATCTGGATAGGCCAAGAAAATGTGATGGTTTGTTCAGTCGCAGAAAAAAAAGTATCGTTATGCGTGACAAAACCTATCTTTAAAGTCTTAAATTAACTTTTAAAGTATTCCCCCATATAGTTACTAATAAAAATACAGCAGGAATAGTTTTTTAATTGATTTTGTTTTTAAAGTCGATTTTGCAGTTTTGGTTTAAATAAATGCATTCAAAAAACGTTGAATTTAAGAATAAAAAGCCGTGGAAAGACAAGCCTAGGGAGAAAAAACCTGGAAAAATAGCCAACGGGGGAAAAAAAACGAAGAAAAGGATTGCCGCGGAAGAAAAGCCCAGAAAAAAAGGAATGGACAAACAGCTGAAGGAAAAAAAAGGCGGTGAAAAAAAAGACATTGGAGATAACCGTAGGAAAATAGCCGAAGTAAAAACAATCCGAGGAAAAATAACTGAAGAAAGAAAAAACAAAAGGCAAAAACCGTTACCTAGTGAAATTTCTTACTTGTTTAATATCTTTGTAATGCGTGGTGCAGTGGCAACCCGAACTACTGCACTGTGGCTGAGGTTGGCGCTACTGACCTAATTGTCGACGCGTCATTAAGCCTGAATTGCCCCCCCCCCCCCCCCCAAACCTATGAAAACAAAACAGTAAACAGTTTAAGTTTCCATCGGTTTTTCCGGGTCTTTTATTCATGGCTTCTTTATCCTTTGACTTTTTTAGACGGTCTTTTTCTTCTGTAGCTTCCAATATTAACTTCTTTGCCTTGCGCC